>SNQJ01S0036928.1:53653-65154 GCA_010110895.2 Picea sitchensis
TGAGCTTACATTGCTCATAATAAAAAGGTAAGATATTTTCTTGTGTTTCTACATCTTGAATATATTGAGATCTCCATGTTTTGATGAATCTTGTATGCACTTAATAACTCAATAAATTAGTAGTAGTTAGTGATTCCAAGAAATAATTTGGCTTGGGATCACTACATCCTCCTAGACCAATGAATAGGTTGGTTAGACACCATGAAGGTTGTGTTTCAAAAAACTAATTTCCAGTAAAACCACAGTTTAACCTATGGACATATATACATAAATAAACACAAAGCACACCCAAAAAATATACAAGAAACAACAAACGAGAAAATTATTAGACAAAGGGCCTTCGAGAAACTAGATTTGGAGGATGGGGGGCTAAAACTAATAAATGAAGGTGTGAGAGAAAGTTACGGTAAATTTCACACAAAAATAACCCAAGGTTTAAGTACCCTTGACATGAGTATGGGAACCCTTGAAGGGATATGACGAAGATGTTATAAATATATCTCAATTACTACAAGTAATTCACACTTCGAGTCACCTATATGAAATCCTAGGAAAAACAACTATGGCTACCACTTTGCAATTGGAAATTGGGAGGAACAATAATGGGTTAGGTGTCTATGTATAGGTAGGGAATACATGACTAATTCCTTAGTTTGAAAATATGGGAAAAGGTGGTGTCAGTCGAATGACTTGCCACTTCTACCAAAATCCCTCATACACATATATCCCACCGAGAAAGTAATTAAAGGGGATAATATATACACTTTCCCATATTTAACTAGTGTTTGAGATGCATAAACGATGTTCCTTCCTGATACATTTTCTTCACTGCTAAAGTATTTTATACTATTAAATTGATTCTATTGGAACATCAAGTCATGATGGTTCATCTCACTTATCCTAGAAATAGTTGGCCATGATATTGACCTACATCAAGAAATAATCAGTTAGGTGATTGACCATATATATATACATTATTCAGTCATGTAGTCGACAATTCTATTGATTAGAAATTCGACCAATAGTTGAATATAGTCAGTTGGTGGATCAACCAACCCAAAAATCGACTACAATTTGGATGCATGGAAAATCAGGTTGAGCATCCTTATCGAGTCAACTAGACAACACATATATGATAGAGTCAACTCTAAAAACCAATGGTTCTATGTTGACAATATCCTCATGAAATGGGTCACTAGGATAGGGTTTCTAGATTCAAATGATATTTTTCATAAATTCTATGACATGACTCAACCCAATACCGAACCGATTTCTCTTTTTGGTCACAATGATGAGCACAGTTGAACTTGGCATGAACGACTCAGACACTTAAATTTTTTAAGTCTGTAGGAAATGGAAATTGAGAACATGGTTGCTAGTATACCTAAAGTGTTTCCCAATAAAGGGGTCTGTAAAGGTTGTTTTCTTGGAAAACATCATCAGAAACCATTTGACTCTAGAAAAGCATGGTGAGCACAAAACCTTTTGGAGTTGGTTCATAGTGATGTATTCTGCATCAATCTACCTTCCCTAATAGGTGTAAGGTATATCTTAAATTTCATATATGATCTCTCTCACTTCACTTGGGTTTACTTTATGAAGAATAAGAATCTTATATTTGAAAATTTCAAAGAATTTAGAGCCTTTGTTGAAAAACAATGTGGCCAACCCATCAAGTGAGTGAGATCAAAAAATGGTGGTATGTAAATAAACCTTTTGAAGAATACTTGGATCGATCTGGTATTGATTGGAAACAATTGGTTCCTCACACACCTCAATAGAATGACATCACAAAACACAAGAATTAGATGTTAGTCAAAATAACTAGATGTATTTTGTGTTGGATTACTGAGAGGGGGGGTGAATTAGTAATAGAGAAATTCAATGTTTTTTAACCACACAATGAAAGTGTTAAATCAATGTATCATTATCATCCAATAGTTGTAGAGTAAATAAACAATAAACAAATGAGAAATCACACACATACACAGTACACCAATGTTTTTATGTGGAAACCCAAAGCGAGAGAAAACCACAAAATGATTTTTCTTTTTCTTTTTTCTTTTTTTTTTTGTACTGGAGGAATCAACAAATCGTGTTTCTCGTACTCATGTGATGCAGGGTTGATTCCCATCCAATACCACTATACCTCCAGGTGCTCCATGCAAACCGCAAGAATGGATCACAAGTAAACTAGGGTGAGAATCAACCTTGAGACCTCTTTTTACATATTTCCTTCCATTTACACGGAAATTTCCAATTGGTCTACACCCCTGCAGGCTCAAAATGCATTTTCTTATATTTTATTAAGAATTACATTCATTGGAAGCACCAACTTCATTTTTTTTCCAGCTACAACTAGAAGGAGGATCCAACCCCCTAGTTTGTCAGGATACAACATGAGGGAAGCTCCAACTCCCCAATTCTCTGGCTACAAATAGAAGGAGGCTATAACCCCCTATGCTCTCCGACTATAACCGAAAGGTGTCTACAACCACCTTTCCTTGCCATGTCCAACTACCCTGAAATATAAGTAGAATGATGGAAGCACTATCACACTATCAATGTGTGATATATTGTTGTAAACCTGTACCAATCAACCTATAATCAACCTATACCATAAACAAGTGCATCAACCATGCACCAACCTATACCCAACAACTTGTAATCAACCTGTACCATAAACAAGTACATCAACCATGCACCAACCTATACCTCAACCTGTACCATCAACGAGTGCATCAACCATGCACCAAATATGTACCAATCATGAATCAAATACAAATAAAAATGACTCATCAATATGTACCAACATCATCAACTATACACCTCATGTATGTGCCAACTCATTAACTACTTGTCTCAACCATGTACCCAACATGTACCTCAACCATATACCAAATACATATACCAATATAACCATCAAAATTTCTCTAGCAATACATCACACTATCAATAACCAAATACCATAAACCATTACATCAAACCATGTGTCACAACTTCATTGTTATACAACCTCTATCTGTAACATACCTCAACCAAAATCCATCATTAATTCATCAACCAAATATGATTTGTAATTATTTAATAGACCTGGTGTATATGGTCACATACCTGAAAAGCTTCCTTAAATTTCACAATGAGAGACTAGCATTTTATAAAACTTTACTTTAGTCTCACATGACTAATTTTGGATTAGTCAAAAACCCTAACTTGAAATAATCATAACTTTTTACCTGTAATGAATAATGATCTAAAACTGCTACACAATGTTCTTCAATGTATTTTATGCAATTCATCCATATTTCACTACTTGGAACCTCTTAGAAAATGAGTTATAGCAAAAATGGCATACCTTGTTGAATTCTGGCTTATTCTAGAGAGAGAACTTGTAGAGCATGTCTAGCATGCAATATTTGTTGTATGGATATGAAAATTGTGCACAGAGTTCTAAATATTGTACTCTAACCAATACATTTGGTATTATGGAATTGGGATCTATTATGAAGACGTTATGATGTTTTTACCTGTTGGCGACGGCGGTCACTCCTGGATTGCTTGCAGGAGCAGAGCCCGACGCCCATCAGTTTTTTAACGTCACAATTTGTTTAAAAGAGGTGATCTAATGGAGGAAAACTCAAGGAGGTATCACTCTAACTCAGGGACTAAGTCTGGTGCATATGGTGACAAAGGAGGTCTTGATCCAACTTCAGCCAGTGGTTGATAAAAGTGTGAATAGGTGGAAGACTTAGTGGGGAAAATGAACAAACAGCTTTGGGCAAAGGGCTTACGGCTGTTTGTAGAAGAAAGACACTGAAGGCAAGATCCACTTGGTTCAGGGTCTTCAAGAAACCGAGGAGGACTTGACTGGATCCTCCAATTCCAAGTCACTCAGCGCTGGGAAAATCACAAGAATTGGCTAGAAACATCATAACTGCTACAATGATCTTACCAACATCATCCTATAACAGCTATAGCTCGACTGGATCCTCCAATTCCAAGCGATTCTAACACAGTGTAACAAAGACGTAAAAGAAACTGGCATTCATCAGGGAAGAAGTCTCAAGAGTGCATACATAACCAGAGTATCAGTGCTTCATTAAAGATTTACAACCGGGAGCTCAGCTCAACCATCGATAGATACAAAAATGGCGAAAACGCCTTCATATACTCAAAACAACAACAACAGCGAAATCAAGACACTGCATTGAAAGCTTTGCATCTGCACGGCTTCTGACAGTCAACATATGAAAGATCATGCAACTTATGTCAGACGCAATCTTAATTCTTTGACAGTTCCAACGGCGAATCGACGTGCCTTAAATTCATGGCCGTGCTTTCCCATTAAGGCAGAGGCGATGTCTAACCACCACCAACCGCTTGAATAACTGCAACATCGGGATTGAGGATGGCCCGGCCAACTCGGCACCTTCTAGACGTGGAGGGCCTCCCATGCAGCCACCTGGAATAACTGGCCGGCTCAAAGGATATGCAGGGAGGACAGTGCGGAAGGTGGGGTATGGGAATGAAGTGATGAGGCCACGACAACGGAGAGAGAGAGAGAGATTGCAAGGGGGGACACATGGAAAAATGTGATAAGCGAAGGAGGTGGAGGAATAGATGTAATGGACACATTTGGGGGGAGGCTGTCATGGAGGGAAGGAGACTCGCGGCAGATGGTGTGTGGATGATGAGAAGAAAGACCATGCGGACCATAGAGGAGAGGTAAATGGATGACACATGGCAACAGGAGAACGGTGGTTGGAAGGTGATACGATGGGAGAAGGGCCCACGTGCGCTTAAACACAGAGCAGCCGAGGATGATGTGGATCGCGTGAGCACCGTCGATCCGGGCATTAAGATCTCAGGTGTTGGAAAGTTGTGAGTCTGATTCCGGACCCCCCTGCTTAAAGGTAGAAAGGCAGGGGGGTCTGGAATTGCCTTCATCGTCGTTGATCCGGGCGCGCTGATCTGGGCCGTCGAAGAGGTGCGCCCCGGATTCCGGACCCCCCCCGCTTAAAGGTAGAAAGGCCGGGGGGGGGGGTCCGAAATCGCACCTGCGTCGTTGATCTAGGCACCGCGGTCTTGGCCGTCCAAACTTGCTTTTCGATTAATCATGGGCGCATTAGCACCCGAACTTAGGACAAGTGGGTTTTTGACCCATTCCTTTACATTCTAACCCCCCCTACAAGAAATATCGCTAACATCTGGCTCCATGGGGGATAGAGTCATCCCTGTGATGCTCTAAGAACTCTTTTGCAGATTTAGTGCCTTTGCTGTTGGTCTATGGAGTCATTTATTAGTCCGAAAAACAAAAACAGAAACAATATGTACAAAACAAAACAAAAAGAGCCAACTGTGGCTCACAAGAAACACTTTTTTAGGAAATGCCCATTCACTGGGCCATTAAAAAATTCTTCACCTTCCAGATCCTGCAACCTGTAAGTGTTGTTTGAACATGCTTAAAAGATCTTGAAAGGCCCCAGCCACAGGGCGTCAAATTTACTGTGTTTTCCCTTGTCCTGTCTGGGTGCGTCCCACTTGAGTACCAGGTCACCCTGCTTGAATTCCTTCTTTTTGTTCTTCCTGTCGAAAGCCTGCCTGATCTTCTACTAATGATTATAGGCTCTGATCATGACCTGTTCTCTGATCTGCTGCACCTCCACCATCTAATGAATCCTACTGAGTACATGATTAGGTTCTCCTTCAAGGACCTGGAGGAAATTTGCCACAGGTAAGGCAAGCTGAGTGGGAAAAACGACCTCTATTCCGTAAACCAGTTGGAAAGGTGAGAGACCCAGGGACTTCTTGGTTGTCACTCGATCNCCTTCAAGGACCTGGAGGAAATTTGCCACAGGTAAGGCAAGCTGAGTGGGAAAAACGACCTCTATTCCGTAAACCAGTTGGAAAGGTGAGAGACCCAGGGACTTCTTGGTTGTCACTCGATCGGCCCAGAGAGAAAATTTGAGCTTTGAGTCCCAGGCCTTCTGATTATCCTCCAGTAGCTTTTTGATAAGCTTCATCAGACTTTTATTGGAGGAATCTGCCAGTCCGTTTCCTTGAGGATAGTATGGAGTAGAGTGAACCAATGAAATCCCAAATTTTTCACAAAACTTGATCAGAGGCTCAGACCTGAAGGGGGAGGCATTGTCGGTGACGATTCTGCTTGGACAACCAAATTTGTCTATGATGTCTTCCAAGAAGCTAATGATTACTTTGTGAGAAGTGCTCCTGGTAGGGACAGCCTCTATCCACTTGGTGAAATAATCAGTTGCAGTGAGGATCCATCTGTGCTGGCCACTTGAGGGAGGATGAATCTCTTCGATGAAATCCAATCCCCACTGCTGAAAGGGTGCTGAAACTACTACAGGTTTTAATGGGAGGGATTTGAGTTGTTGTTTACCTGAGAATTTCTGGCATTTAATGCAAGCCCTGACTTCTCTGCAGACATCAGTAAACAAAGTAGGCCATTAATACCTAGCCCGGAGGATTTTGTGGGCTGTGGTCTTCCAAAAATGATGACCTCTGCAGAGACTGCTATGAAAATCAATCATCACCTTCTGAGCTTGCAACGGGTCCAGACATCTTAGTAGTATTCCCAGAGGGTCTCTCCAATACAAGGCTTGGTCAATAAGGCAGTATTTGATCGCTTTGAGCTTTAAAGCCCTGGCCCTACTCTTTCCCAGTCCGTCAGGGGGCTTTAATTCCTGCAGAAAGTACAAGATGTCCTTGTACCAGGGACATGCTGCTAGTGGTATGGTGACCTGGGAATTACTGCTGGATGACTCAGCTTGCTCATTGATGCAGTTAATCTCCAGAGTTTTGTAATTGGATTCAGCCAACAACTTGGCCAAACCTTGCCCCTTTATCAGCTTGGTGGGCTTAATTTCCAGGTCAAATTCCAGGATCTTGGCGATCCATTTTCCCCTTCTCCCGTCTATGTCAGGCTATATAAGGATGTCCTTCACAGAAGTTGAGGGGACATATGCATTGATTTTTGAGTGCAAAACATAGATTCTGAAATCTTTAAGGGCTTTCACCAATGCGTAGGCCTGCTTTTCCATGATCTCATATCTAAGTTCAACATCTCTTAATGCCTTGGTAAAGAAGGCAATGGGCTACTCTCGCCCTTGATCGTTTCTCTGCAATAGGATTGCTGCTATTGAGTCATCAGAAGCAAATGAGAAAATCAAGAAATCTTTAGAATAATCGGGACTGATTAGCACAGGTGCCTTAGTCAATGCTTTCTTTATTTGGGCAAAAGATCCCCTGGATTCAGAAATCCACTTTATTTCATGGCCCTTCCTGAGCATGGCTGTAATGTGTTTCATCAGCTCGACGAAGTTTGAGATGAATCTCCTCAGAAAGTTGACCTTCCCCAAAAATCCCTGAACTTCTTTCTTAGACCGGGGAAGTGACAGGGCCTGAATCACTTCCACCCTGCCTGGGTCAATCCTTACCCCTTCTGTTGACACTATGTGACCTAGTAGCTTTCCCTCCTGCATAAAAAATAGTGATTTCTTGGGGTTTAAAGATAGGCCATATCTCTGACATTTCAGGAAAACTCTCTTTAAGTGACAACATTGCTCTTTATCAGTCTTAGAGAAGACTGTGATGTCATCCATATATATCACAGCAAACTGGTCCTTTTCCCTAATGAAGGCTATGTCCATGGCTCGCTGAAACGTTGCTCCTGCATTCATCAGTCCAAAAGGCATTTTGGCATACATGAATGTGCCCCAAGGAGTGATGAAGGTTGTTTTTTCTCTGTCCTCAGGCATGACTGATATCTGATTATATCCAGAGAAACCATCAATCATGGACATCCTGGATGTGCCAGTGACCCTCTGTAATATGTGTTCCATGTTGGGCAGGGGGTAATTGTCCTTCCTCGAACTTCTGTTCAGGTTCCTGAAATCGACACAGAGTCTGATTTCTCCACTTTTCTTTCTCACAGGGACCAAATTGGCTACCCATTCAGAATATCTCAAGGGGACAATGACCTAGGCCTCCAACAGCTTCTTCACTTCCTTCTCCATGACAGGTAGCAGCATGGGATTTATCTGTCTCAGCTTCTGCTTGAACGACATAGCCTCCTCTTTTAGTGGGATCTTGTGCTCGATGACTGATGTGTCATACGTTTTGAGGTCTTTGTAGGTCCATGCAAACACATCAACAAACTCCTTCAACAACTTGATATATTCAATCCTCTGCCCCTCAGTCAAACTTCGTGACAACTTGACAAACTTTGGCTCCTTAGGTGTTCCTATGTTGCATTCATCTGTGTCATCATCATCACCTGAGACCTTACCCTTTACTGCCACATCATTCCCGTCGAACAATCTCTCTAACGGGATCAGTCCTCTCGGAATGTGATTGTTCGGTAGATGAATGATCCGACGATTAGCAATTCTATTCACAAATTCCCCAGGGTGATGGTCCTCTTCCTTTTCAGGGTTCTCATCTATGTGCATTGTGGAAAAGTCATCAATGGATTGGATAAATTTCTTAATTTCTTAATCATCTTCAAACACCTTCCAGTGTTTGACATTGTCTAGTATAGAAGGTCTGTATTTTATTTCAACGTCAGACCCAGCAGTGGGCAAAGTGAGAACTTCGAGCACGCTAGCTGTGAAAGCTAAATAGTCGGTCGAGGCATTTTCCTCCCTTGGAATATAAGAAATGTTAAAATCCAAGAAGAAATTATCAACCAGGTCCCATACCTCGTTCCTGTAATTCCTGAGCCGAGGATGCTTAGTCTGATAAACATTTTTGACCTGCTGGAAAATCAACTCGGCATCTCCAAACACGACCATCTCTTTAATTCGTATTTCCTTGGCAGCTCTTACTCCCAGAACCAGAGCTTCATACTCTGCCACATTATTGGTCACCTCAAATTCCAGCCTGTATGACAGAGAGATGGTCTCATGACAAGGTGATATAAATATCACTCCAGCACCTGCACCCATACTGGAGGAAGCTCCATCAAAGAACATCTTCCAAACAGAGGAAGCTAGAGGGGAGGTCTCCTGATTAAGGATGGGCTGCTTTCTGATCTGCAAAGAAGCTTCAGGGGTGTGGGTGAGCTGTAGTAAACTGGAGCCTAAATCAATGTCTAAGGCATAAATGGGATGATTGGTAGGGTTGGCCTCGTCACTGACAATGTAGGCTAGCTGGGCTTCTCTGTATAATCTCCTATGTTCCCCTCCAAAGACTAGAATGGTGGCATATGCGAGATCCATCTGTAACGTCCCTCCAAGTCTCTTGATCCAAGACCTTGACAACAACATGCCAAACTTGGGGGGAACATCAGCTACCACAATATCCATGATCATACTCTTCATGGGCAACTGAAACAAAGAGACTACTAGGTCCTTAATCACTCCCAAACATTGAACCCTCTTGGAGTCAAAAGAATAGAGGCCATGATAGGCTCGGGTGACTTCCAGTCCTAATTCCTCCATGACGGCTTTGGGCATAAGGTTGTGGGAGGCCCCTGAGTCCATAAGGAAATTATGCAGTACCTTGTCATGTATGTTCAGGGAGGTGTAGAAGGGAGGGGATGAATCATCTCTGTCTTCTACCGTGGGACCTAGGACAACTACAGGCTTTTCATCTTGGAGGTTTATGGAGTCTGTGAGAGGATATGAGGCTTCAGACTTTAACAGCTCAGAGAAGCGTTTTTTGAATTCCCCGTGTTTAATTAACTCAGTGAGTGGCACAGGAATTCTGACCTTTTGAATCTCATGTTCGAAATTGAAAGAAGATATAGGCTTTGGGATTTCTCTAATTTCAGGAACATGATTATCGACAACGGGAGAGAGAGGTTGGGCCTTCTTACCTCTGTGAGCATCTGCTACCTCATTAGCAAGCTTCTATGCTCTGGTGGATGGCTCAGGAACATCAGGTGCTGCTGCCCTTTTGTCAGACCTCAAGTTGTACCTGCCTCGGCTGCCGCTAGCTTTGTCTCCTTTGCTCAATTCGTTCAGTTGACCATCCATGAGAGACTCTTCATATGTTGATTGGGTCAGATGAGGGAAAGGGGGAGTGACTTCTACACTATGGATTTTAGGCTCAGGCTCATCTGCTTCCCCTTCTTCTTCATCAGCCACAAAATTATTCTAGAAGGGAGCCTGAATCCTTTGGTCATCTCTGTCTCTTTCCTTCTCTCTGTGCATAGTTGGAGGGACAAAATTATTTGGCTTTCTGAAACCTCCTTTATTTTCGGTGTTCTGAGGGCCCTTGTACATTTTCTTCCTCTCCACCTTCAATCTATCCACCTCTTCTTTAAGGAGGTTCATAACTCGGGGCAGCTCGTTTACTTGAGAGTGGGGAAATGATGGGCCGGAAGTTGAGGCTTCCGATTTTTCCTTTCTTCTGTCTGTGTCAGCCTGGCTTCTCAGTCTGTCAGCTGCCAATATGTTGGATTCCACCTCTATAGCTGCATCTTGCATCTGAGCTAAATAGGTGGCTCTTCTTTCTCTTAACATGAGACATAAATCAGGGTCAAATGCGCCAGCATAGGAAATTTGAGCAGAGGCCTCTGAGGGTTTAATCTCTATAGGAATCTTGTTGTACATCTTATTAAATATTTTGGAGAAGTCTGAGACAAACTCCCCTTCCATCTTCCTCAAAGACCCAAACTCAGTCATGTAATACATATAATCTTTTCTATCTCCCCACTGACTCAGGAAAACGTTATCCAAGGCTTCAATGCCAGCAATAGATCCAGGGGCCAGTCCTCGGAACCATTTCCTCACTTCCCCATCAAGGCTTTGGACAAAGACTCTCATCCAGACATCTTCACTCTCGATATTCAAGTTGTCTGCATAACTGTAAAAGGCAGCTAGGTGCTCTTCAACAGTTACATCTCCCTCACCACTGAACTTGGGCATGTATTTCAAATAGTCTCCAGCAGGGAGAGGGTTCAGAGGCTGGGGTAGAATCAAAGGAGCATATCTAGCAGCAACTATGGCATCCATTCTATTCGGAGGGGGATTAGCACCATCCATAGGGATATTAGGTAGAGGAGAAATTAGAGGAGAAGGAGTATGAATGGGAGATGTCAGAACAGAGATTCTTGGAGGAGACAACGGAGAAAACAGAGAGGAAGCCAAGGGACCTGAGTGTGCATATGCTTCTCTCTGAGCATTAGTAGAGATAAGAGGAGGGGTGGTGAAACCTTCAAAATTTAGAGGTCTGTGATGGGGCAAGACCTCCAGGGAGGAGGGACTGACAAGGATTTCTCTCTCTGATACCCGACCAGGAGGAGAAAACTCGGTAGGAACACTCCCGAAATTTAAAGAACGGGGGACTTCGGACGAAAGACGACTAGGAAGCTGCGAATAAGAAAATGGAGTTCTCACAGAAGGGGAGGGCTGTTGGACACACCTACCACACTTAGAGGGGGGGTGAATGAGTGTGGGGTTCTTTTTCTCAAAACTTCCCTCTTGCACAAAAACTCATCAATTAGCATTCAACATTTATTCATTACCCATTGT
>SNQJ01S0036929.1:3690-15409 GCA_010110895.2 Picea sitchensis
AAAAAAAAAAAAAAAGGAAAATGAAGGAGTAAAAGAAAAAAGGAAGAAGAAAAAGTTTCAGAGCATGAAGTGGATGAAGAATAGAAAGTCCATCATGAACCTTCCAAACCCTTATCTTTTGTCAAAATATTAAAAAAGACAAAGTGTTAGTAAAATCGACCTATTTGCAACTATTTTTTATTATCTAATTTACCAATACTTACTTAAAAGAAGTTTTCATATCCTAATTAAATCCTTTTATAATCTTCTTCTTTAAATTACTATTTTATTTTATATTATTTCTTTTTAATTTCTTTTATCTCTTTTTTTGGGAAGGAACACTCAAAATCAGCTATAAATTTCAATCTTTTTGTCAACTTCAATG
This sequence comes from Picea sitchensis, assembly GCA_010110895.2. NCBI lineage: Eukaryota > Viridiplantae > Streptophyta > Pinopsida > Pinales > Pinaceae > Picea > Picea sitchensis. The sequence goes on from SNQJ01S0036929.1 coordinate 4,055, forward strand.
TAACTATTGTTTATAATCTTATTTATTGGTTTTGGTTAAGAAAAACAAAAACTATCCTAATTAAATATTTTTATAATCTTTCTTTTTTAATTATTATTTTATTTTATATTATATTTTAACTGTTTTTTTAATATTTATTTTATTTTCAAAATAATTTTTAATAAAATAAATTATTTTATGTTTTTTTTTAATTAGTTTTACTATAATTTAAATTAAAAAAAAAAACTACAATAAATTAAAAAAATAAAATAAATTAAAATACAATAAATTAAAACTAAATTTAATAAAATATTATCTAAAAAACTGATATAATATTTTAAATATAAAATTGTGATTTAAAAAAATATATATATTTTAAAAAATATAACGCATGAAAATTATATTGTTTGAAATTCAAAATATTTGTAAAGTGTGAGATAATACTTCACTGACCCATTACTTCACCAATTATAGCTTTAAATCCGTAACAGTAATCAAGTAGTATATTGACATTAATATAAATAGGTTTATTATTAATACTATAAAAAATGTTAAATTAAAATCAAAATAAGAAAAAAAATAAAATATATATATATATAATTGTTAATTAGATTATTTTAAAAATAAAATAAGGATGATTAACATTTACTACTATTATTTATATAAGTAAATTATAAAAATAATATCATATAGTGAATCTATCGATTTTAAAAATTAAGTTAAAAAAGAGTTGTCTATCTATTCTATAAAATTGGTTTTTTAGGGGAACATAAATCTGTAAGAAATCACTATTTTTTATTGTTTAAAATTTATTTTTTAATGCAAAAATAGTATCAGCATGCTAAAAATTCAAAAAAAAGCTAGGATTATACAAAAATAATCACTCAAATTTATAGATTTAACAATTTCTCACCTGATAAGAATCATTTCTTAAAACGTTTAAACTACTACTTATAAAATAAGATAAAATCCATAATATCCTATATCAAAGACATATGTTTGCACAGCAAGGTTATATTAGTTGTTGAATGTCCTACTAGATGGTGCCTTCCTCTCACAAAGATTGTTAGTTTGTGCTCCAATGTCTTCCTTCATGGTGTTTTGCTCCTACCGATGGAGAAGTATACATACCCTACCCCCCTTTGGATTTGAATTTGTGACCTCTTAGAAGGAATCACATGTTCTTAACCATTAGACCCACTGAAGCTGTATATTGTTATTGATAATGCCATGAAGTTTAGAAATAAATGAATATGTAAACTATAGCGTGCGATAAAGATATAATTAGTATTTTAAGCTGCTGTTTATTTGATTCCCTTCGTATCTATATATGGCCGGCAATGCCTGTCTTATCATAATTTACACATTTTTTGGCGTTGGCGTTGTGATGGTATATACCATGTTTATGGGACGAATGGATGCTTAGCTAGAAGCACAAGTACGATGTTGGGTTGGCCAAATGCTTTTGGGAGATTGTTTGCATCTCATAAACTTTATCCAAAATATTGACGTGATAACTTTTTATATTTTTGAAATTTTATACAGAATTTTGAAGTGATTGATTTTCTGTGTAGAACTTTGTACTCAAAACTTTACAAATTTAAATCTATCTCTTCCATATTCCAAATAGTATTTGAAGAAATGCATAGATTTTGTTTTCGTACTCAAATTTAGATGCACCACGCAGGGCGTGCGTTTGTCTGGTTTGAGCTTAATACAATACGGCCGTTCGTTTCTCAATCGATAAATAAATCACTGCTCTGACATTTATTGGAGAAATGTCTTTATAATTAACTTTATATCGGGGGATCAAATAAAGTCGACGTGCTCCACTCGCATAACGGGGATGCAGGGATGTGATGCTAATTTTGTATTTGTCGAATAGTGTTCACTCCTATCTGGTTGAGGATACCTTTACATCTTAAAGGTGTTGGAATTTCAATACACATTTTGCACTACCGTGTAGCACACGACATATGAAATCAATCAATGACAATGCTGTGAAATTTGAATGAAAAGTACATAAATATTGTTCATGGATGCGACACGACAATTTATTCAGTTTGTAATAGTCATTTAATTATGGTTCAAACGATGAACTATTGATATTTTTATTGGAAATTAATAGCGTAGTTTAAGTGGTTAAGTTTGTATAATTCAAGGGTTTCATAGGTTTTTCAACAAGCTGAATCTATTTATACATTTAAAAATACAATTTATACAACAAAAAATAAAAATTTTATCCAAATTTATATCACCTACTAAACCAAAATTAATTATCTCATACTTTAAAAAAAAATTAAAAAAAAGAAGGATAAACAGTAACAATATATTTTTATGAGATATGGGCATCAAACTCAAATAATATGGGGAGGAGTGCTTGCCTTGTCGGTCTGACATTTATATTAGACTTGACATCCAACCAAGAGTCAGGGGTTTTTTTGGAGAAATGTTCTATTCTTTTAGTAGAAATCTGGTGATGTAAAAAATTTGGACAAAATCTTTATTTTTTTGTTATTTGAATTGCATTTTTAAATGCATAAATGTATTCAATGTGTTGAAAAACTCCAAAAACATTTCTATTATACAAATTTAGCTACTCAAATCTGTAGATCAAATTATTTTGGATAAAATAATTATTTTTTTGTTATTTAAATTACATTTTTAAATGCATAAATATATTCAACTTGTTGAAAAACTCCAAAAACACTCCTATTATACAAACTTAGCTACTCAAATCTGTAGATAAACCATTTTTCACTAGCTTTCCGATAAAATCAAAAAAATAAATAAAAAAAGAAAACAAAAAAATAAATAAATAAAACGTTTAGACTATGCTATTAAAATCGGCGAGCATATATATAATGTTATAGGTGTTTCAACTTTTACTTGATGAGTGGCGTAGATAATAAAGAAATCCATGTAAGGTATCTTAGGCTTGTTTCAGCAAACAATTCAACAGGTTCATGAGAAGATATTTAAAATGCATGCCAGTTTTTAATTTTTCAAGTTATGACTAGATTGAAAGAGTGTTAATTTTACGGGGGATTGCTTTCCAGAGGCGAAGGCAGGGGTAACGCTGCTTATGTAGGGTAATTAAATGAGTAAGTGGTATTGATAAAACCCATGAATGTTCTTTCACTAATGATCCATTAACAGGAAACAAATAAACAGTGTGTTCAGATTGATCTCGAGAGCTTCCAAAGATTTCTATACTTCTCTATATATACATGTTTAAATAACAATTACTGATCTGCATCTGCAGTTACATTTTTTTAAATACATATTATCTCATCACATAAAAAAAATAGTTGAGAGAATATTTCAACCACACAAAAACTTAGGAGATAAATTAGTGGGAGAATTTTTTTCATATTCAACGAAGATTTAACAACCTCCAAACTTAAAAAAGATTAGTAAACACAAAATTTGCATCATAATGATTAATACAATACTTTATGGTCATAATAAGTATCACACATTATTCCACAAGACAAGTAGAAGCTAATAACTCCAATACTCATTAACAAGTACTTGTCTTCTCCTCCTCATATTTTGCTAGTCCAATGCATCATCAAGAATTGAAGACACTCTTGATCAACTAAGTTTATATCGGGTCCAACCTCACTTCTATCATGTAGACATCATCAAATTATCAAAGCCCACATAAAGGAACAACCATTCACAAAAATAGATGGGTACCTAACCATTGTAAATGTCAGTCTAGTAGGTTGTCCTTAAAGGACATGGTTCATCAGAACTCCTTAATGAATTCCCCTTGAATGCAAAAAATACTTCAGGTTTCTAGGCCTACCACACCTCCTAGAATTCACAACCAACATGATCCACTCATAGAACATTCAACTAACACACATTCCACTCCTTGTGTTAAGAACTCATTAACACATTTACTAACCTATATTGAACAAGTTATCCAATCATAAGAGACAGAAGGCAAAGGGATATACATGCTTATCTAGGTCTTACAATGATATTCCCTTTGTATGTTACATATATAGATACAAGTAGATACCATCTACATACTACAACTCATTGAAACTCCACGAACAAGATTTTGTACATTTTCTAGTTACCATAACAATACTTCTCCAAAGTACAAACTTTAGGAAAAAATATAAGATCTATTTCTTCAAGGACCAATGCATAGGATCTACAAATACCATCCTAGACTTGTTACAAATACTAAGTGTGATTCACATTTCCATATGGTAATTGTTTTTATTCAGCACAAACTTTACATTGTTTTTCCATCACCATCCAATATCCACTACTGCCACCACTATTTTTCCATCACCATCCGATATCCACTCGAACTATCCATGTCATCTTTTGGACCCAAGCTCCAAAAACTCACTTTTAATCTTTTTCATCTCGAACACCATAACAAATTGAAACCATTGCACCTTTGGGTTCAACATTAGTACCACATGGATTGACTAGGAGCTTGTTGTACTCCAAGGCCTAACATTAATCTAACTATTAAAAATAAGAAATCAACCATCCCATGAACATATTTCCTTCTATTATGACACCTAGGTAATCGATTATGGTGCTTTCCAGTGCTCTACGAAAAAAGTATAGATATGGGATGTATTTGTAGCAATCTTACACATTATATGTTTTCCATTTTGTGGTCTTCTGGAAATATATTCATCAAACCTCTCATAAAGGAACACCTAAGGGAGACAAAACATATAGCTATATTTTCCTTTTAACTAGAACACACCTCATCAAGCATAGTCAAGAATCACTTTTACATTATAAACATTGTCACAAAGTCTACACAAATCAACAAGAGATAATGACACACATGAACAAAGACTTCTTCATATTTGTTTCTAAATAGTCTTGTAAATACGTAGTATCTTTATATTCAACATCCTAATTTAATGTTTATCTTAGATCTCATTGCTTCAACAATCCTTTGTTATCCACCATCCAATATCCACTTGAACTATCTATGTCATCTTTTGGACCCAAGCTCCAAAAACTCACTTTTAAGCATTTTCATCTCGAACACCATAACAAATTGAAACCATTGCACCTTTGGGTTCAACATTAGTACTGCATGGATTGACTAGGAACTTGTTGTACTCCAAGGCCTAACATTAATCTAACTATTAAAAATAAGAAATCAACCATCCTATGAACATATTTCCTTCTATTATGACACCTAGGTAATCGATTATGGTGCTTTCCAGTGCTCTACGAAAAAAGTCTAGATATGGGATGTATTTGTAGCAATCTTACACATTATATGTTTACCATTTTGTGGTCTTCTGGAAATATATTCATCAAACCTCTCATAAAGGAACACCTAGAGGAGACAAAACATATAGCTATATTTTCCTTTTAACTAGAACACACCTCATCAAGCATAGTCAATAATCACTTTTACATTATAAACATTGTCACACAAGTCTACACAAATCAACAAGAGATAATGAAACACATGAACAAAGACTTCTTCATATTTGTTTCTAAATAGTCTTGTAAATATGTAGTGTCTTTATATTCGACATCCTTGTTCAATGTTTATCTTAGATCTCATTGCTTCAACAATTCTTTGTTAGCATTTCTATTTCTTAAAAAACAAGTGGACTCCCATATTGAGGTTGTGAGGCTTAATATGTCTTAATTTCAATGAATCCACGACTTTACATCACAAAGGAAGATTCTCGACATCACTAGAACTTCAAAGACATTTACACCACCAACATCAACAACCATGTACAAGAAATAGTCAATCCAATGATCTAATTGTGTTCTCAATAGGCACACATACAAATAGAAAATGCATAGGTCGATGTTCATATCATGGGGATCGATGTTCTCATGAGACCGTTCGTCCACACCATCTTAGTTTCCATAGACTATCAACATGCTTCCATCTTTGTTAATCATCTGATGGAGCAAATTTATATGTTAATACAAGGCATTATCCTTGTACAATTTTCCAACATAGAATATATTCCACAAGGTTACGAGATCCACTCTCATGGTAGCTCATCAACAAACACACACATCGTGTAAAAGATAGAAATGGTCTTCAACACAAATTTCACATGACCTCTTTTACATAGTAAAATTGAGTTCCATGTTCAACAAAATACAATTGCAACAACTACACTTTATTTGCACTTGACCACTAGGGTCTTCCTCTCACGAAAACCAAGTACTAAAGGCACCATGACCACCATTTTTACTGATTATACATTCTCCACTACTACATGGATTTATCACACAATTGAGACAACAAAATGGGATGCAACATGCAAGAGTGGATTTAGATTTCAAGAAATCCCTTTACCCTACCACCATCAACCTATGAAGGATAGCCCCTAACAATAGCACAGAAAAAGAGCAAGTATTAGTCATATATATTGATCAAAACCAATATAAACCCTCCTTGGAGACCAAAATTGCATTCTTATGCCATTGGATAGGCCAAAGGTGCATTTGCATTGATCTTGCAAATATTGGGGCCATCAAATATGAGGAGTCACTGACAATTCATGAGGTAATGAATTTACTAAGGTTAGCAAAATACTATTAAATATTTGTTGAGGGCTACTTGTAACATCCCCAACCACCAACAAGTCGAGCAATGCCACTTCTTGGACATCTCTCTTAGCTCCGATACCATTTTTTTAATTTATATGCATGGATATATAACACAATTAACAGTTACAACATTTTGTTCATGCCACTTATTCATGCATAAATAATTATTTAAACATACTGACAATATATGCATACAGACGACATTTTCTAACCATACACAGATCAATGCGGAAATAACAGTAAGCCTACACACACAACATAGTTGATATATCGAGGCACTACTCATCAAGTTATAACACATGTACAATTTCACAACATACAACTAACATAGATTTGGCACTTATCTTTCAATAGATGACCACCAAACTGCATGCATACCTTCCATGAACCTCCCAACCTTAGACCACGCTGCTCATCATGCTCAGCAGTGGGTCACTCACGAGCTGGGACTAAACTACACCGGGAAAGGGATTCCTAGGCTTGGCAAGGGCAACAGGAAAGTCACATAGGTCAACAAGAAGGATTATATCCCAGGGCTAGCTCACGCTAACAACCTACAGCCTCTCATTCCCCACATGCCTATCCCACCCCAGGAAGTGTACCCCTTCTCTACTCCACAATCCTTTAGCTACCCCACTTCCCTTCCAGGGATTCAACAACAGGCCAGAGAGGAATTCTCCGAGAACTATAATTGCAGTTGGGCTCCCTCTAGACAATCACTTCCCCAACAACCTCTCTCACCTAGAGAGAGTTTCTTGCAGGCCTGACAACCTGATTCTTCAGTCCACTTCTAAGTCAATTCCCGAAAAGGTGATGGCAACAACAAAGCTCAGTAAGAGCAGACGATGGAAACTAGACACACTCAGTCCAGGAACTGCATGGGCTGCAGTAGCCAACATTTATGACACAACATGGCTCAGAAAGTTACATGGTGTGTGCCTATTCAAAAATCGAAGATGGAGATGGTGGTGGTTTAGTATGTGAGTCAATGGTGAATCCCGGTCGGGTGACCGACTTCTAGAGAATCGTAAGGGTCGTGAGGAACTTGAGACTCGTCCCCCACAAGGATGGGGAGCAACTCCAGAATGGGAAGAGAAGCCCCAACAAGATAGCTTTCCCAGCTTTAACTGCATGCGCCCAGGTCGACACTTGGCTTCCTGCAGCTGCATGAGTTCCACTTAGCACTCGTTCCCTTTCCAAGAACTTAGGATAACATCGAACATGTCCCCTTAGCCTTTATGAAATAATAATAAAATATTATTCCCTTATAGGTAATCCCTCTAGCTTAGACCCTAGGCCTAAACACTTAGCCCCCTCCCTTACCCTACCTAGTGGAGCTTAGTCCCCCATACTCTGTCTTCGTGGTCGATCTACACGCATCAGTGTAATTTTATTAATGATATGTGCAATTACATATACAAAACTCAGGCTCATGCCTTAAGCATCTAGGCTCTTCGGCCTAATAAACATATAAGTCTTCAACTTTTAAACCCTTGGCTCACCAGCCTATAAAAATAATTACAATTCAGCAGGGACTCAACCTTGGGGTGTTACAATCCCCTCCCCTTACTTTTGCACTGTCCTCAATGCAACTTACTTACACAACAACAACAAGATTTCCAAAATCTTTAAAAGGATGTGGGTACTCTGCCCGCATAACATCTTCATGCTCCCAAGTTGCGTCCTTAGGATCGTACTAGGTCCACTGAATTTTTACAATCCCTATGGATCAATTCTAGAGATGCTTTCTTTTCTGATTCAATATATGCACTAGATGCACCTGAAAATATCTTTCTTCCTCCACCTAAATCACATTCCAATCAATAACATAATTAGCATCAGGTACATATTTCTTAATAAATGACACATGAAATACATTATGTATAGACATGCATGTAGGAAATGAAATCCTATATGCTACTGGACCAATCCTCTCTAGGATTTCAAACGACCCACAATACCGAGCTGCCAACTTTGAACAATTTCCCAACTTCAAGTAACTTTTGTTGGCCTTCACTCTCAGGAATACATGATCCCCTACTTTAAATTCCCCATGAGTTATGTTCTCATTAGCATAAATTTTATGCCTGTCTTAGGCATCCTTCAAATTCTGCTTAATCTTCAGCATTTGTTCTTCCATTTCCTTGAGGAACTCTAGACCAACCACTGCCCTATTAGTTGGGTTGTCCCAACTTACTGGGGTGTTGCACTTTCTTCCATAAATTTCTTCAAACAGGCTCATCTTCAGTGATGCTTGATACCCATTGTTGTAGGAAAATTCTACCAAGTGTAGATAATCTTCCCATTTAGATGCTTTGTCCATCACATACATTCTTAGCATATATTCTATCACTTGGTTCACCCTTTCTGTTTTCCAATCTGACTCAAGATGATAAGAAGTGCTGAAGTTTAGATTTGTTCTGAACCCTTTGAATAACCCCTTCCAGAACTTTTATGTAAACGTTGGGTCTCTGTCAGACACAATTGTCTTGGGTACGCCATGCAAGCGTTCTACTTCCCTCATATAAATATCAACAACATTAGTTGCTTTATGAGTAGTCTTCATAGGAATGAAATCAACATCTCTAGTAAGCTTGTCCACTACCACCATGATTACATCATGATGCTTGTTCATTCTGGGCAATCCCATGATGAAATACATTGCCACTACTTCCCATTTCCACTCAGTAATGGGTAATGGTTGTAGTAACCTAGTCGGGTGTCTATGCTTAGCCTTGACCCTTTGACATTCCAAGCATTTAGCAATAAAATCAACAATCTCCCCCTTCATGCCTGACCAATAATATTGGCTTTTGACTACTGAAATTGTTTTCTAATATCTTGGGTGTCCTGCATAAGGCACATTATGCATCTCTTTTAAAATCACACTTAATTCAAAAGAGTTGGGTACATAGACTCTATTTTTGTGCAAGAGAACTCCATCAATTCCCAATTCATAATCTTCAGTTTTCTGCTGCATTTTACCTTGTTGCAATTTTGTTACCAATTCCATGTACTGCAAATCCATTTTTTCAGCTTCATAAATTCTTCCTTTAAGATCCGTCTGATACATGCTAATGGCTATAGCATGCAGTTCATGCACTCTCCTGCTGAGTGTGTTAGGCACTTTGTTCTCCTTTCCTTTGATATGCTTGATATCAAAGTCATACTCACAGAGGAATTCCAACCATCTACTTTGCCTAGCATTCAAATTAGGCTGATAAAACAAATATTTTAGACTATTATGGTCTGTCCTTAGCTCAAACTTTCTTCCCATGAGGTAGTGCATCCACTTCTTCAAAGCGTGCAATATGGATGCCAATTCCAAATCATGAGTAGCATAGAGCCTTTCATGCTCTTTCAACTTCCTTGATTCATAACATATAAAAAACCCATTTTGACTGAGGACTCCACACAATCCTTCTTTATATGCATCTATGCATAAAATGAAGTCTGCATTCAGATCTGCGATCTTCATAATTGGAGCACTGGTTAACAGTTGCTTCAATTGCTCAAAACTCTTTTCACATTCTTTTGTCCATTGAAATTTCTCCCCCTTCCTTTGCAAGGAAGTGATGGGGTGAGCTATTCTCGAAAACCCTGAAATGAACCTTCTGTAGTAACCAACTAGACCCATGAAGGATCTGACTTCTGTCACATTATTAGGTGTTTTCCACCCTTTAATGGCCTCAATATTTCCAGGGTCCACTGCTATCCCTTCTTTAGATATGATATGCCCCAAATAGTGAATTTTGTTTTAATAAAACGAGCACTTGCTCAATTTAGAATACAATTGATGCTCCCTTAGCACTTGCAACACCATCCTCAAATGATGCTCATTCTCTTCCTCTAACTTGGAATATACAAGGTTGTCATCCAAAAAAACAATGAAAAACTTGTCTAAATATTCCCGGAAAACACCATTCATTAGGCACATAAAAACAACTAGTGCATTTGACAACCCAAATGGCACCACTGTGAACTCATAATGACCATACCTTGTTCTGAAGGTGGTCTTGCTGATATCTTCCTCTTTAATCCTTACCTGATGATATCCTGACATGAGATCTATCTTTGAAAATATCTTTGCATCCTTATATTGATCAAAGAGATAATCAATCCTTGGCAGGGGATACTTGTTATTTATAGTTACTTTATTCACACTACTACATATTGAAAAATTTGTGACGACCACTTGTGATGAAAGTACTCTTTTGTCGCAACATGCAAGAGAAAAAGTTCAATTTTTCTAAATCCACCCCATATTCGTCACTATCTCGACGCATGTAGTTTGACTAAATTATTATGGTTAATGTTCGTCTCAAGAGTGACGAATTTAGTTTGTCCGTTGCAAGAGCGATGACTTACCTAACCTTAAAATTGACCATTAAAAATGACCTAAAATAAATAGGTAAAAAATAAATATATTTAAGTCATGTTCGTCGCAATTGCGATGATAGTGACCTAAAATTGGACTATAAATATTTGACGATTTAAATATGTTGCGACAATATTGCTATAACAACGACGGTTCTGAAAGGGTATTTTTGTGCGGAAAAATGTCGCAGAATGTTGTTAGAGGTGGGGAAAAAACTAAAGCGGGTGAAAAGGGTGATGGTAGATGTTATTGCCCTTGTAAAAAATGTTGCCTCAGATGTCCCGTAAGAATTTTAATAGCAACAACTACAAAACATTGTAGGAAATATGGTCACATTGATGGCAGATCGAATGAATATCGTCCCATGGTAATTAGCTATATATTCATTATCTTTTTTTTATTTTGTCAATTTT
>SNQJ01S0036929.1:24119-54245 GCA_010110895.2 Picea sitchensis
CCCCCCTTACTTTATATGTCTCATCAACCTTTAGTATTTGTCATTGTTTGGTCAGTTGTTATTCACTGAGGGGATAAGCTGAGGCATTCTTGAAATTTCCTCCAGATCTTCCAATATTGCCTTGTATTTTATTCTTCTAAATGTTGTCAACTATCTACCATAACATCTAAGAAAGGAAACGATTTTTCTAATGGAATATTCCCACCAAATTAGAATTCAACCTTTATCCCCTCGGGGCCTTGGACTTAGCTTCCATATTTTGGGGTGGATAACTTCCCCGACTCCCCTATTGAACAACGGGTTACCTTCCATATTTATAGCACCATGCAAATAATTCTTTGTATTATTAAATATGTTAATTGCTTGGCTAACAATTCTATCCTCCACTCAATTCCCATTATGATGTGTTGAGGTTCATTCTTCATTTCTACATTATTTTTTTGAGTGGGTATATGTTCCATGTATTTAAGAACATCTTAGTTAGTATGGTCATGGGATACCTTCATTGAATTTTACATTTACCAGTGGTAACATTGGTCAAGTGTGATGGGTAATTTTCCTTCTCATTATTCACTTGAGTGGATTCTTCCCTTTGGGTTTATTTATTAGTTTTGATTCTATATTATATCAACAAAAAACTTAGATTATCCATCTTCCAATTCTAGAATGATCCACTATCAAATGATTTATTTCCTCTAAGCAATCCTCTAGTTATACTACCCTTTCCCTTTGCATTCATATAGTTCATCTTGTCTTCTTCTAGAGGATTCAATAGAAATAAACAACTCCTCATTCACTATTGCAACTTATTAAATAAATAATTCAATACTCTCCTTTTTTGAATGCAATTGTGTTGGCTCACTAATCATCAATGACTATTTCTCCCTCTAGGTGTGACCTTCCTAGTAAGGCATCACGTGTAATTAATTTGCCATGTGTTTTAATTGCTATGAAATCTATCATAAATACCTTTCCATATATGCATACTCACATTGTTAATATTCCAAAGGGTCTATTCTAGTATGATATATCATCCTTAATCAAAACTATGGTGGTCACAATTTTGGTTTCTCTAATTATTTTTGTCTCCATCATAATGATTATTCTATAATCACCATCTAATATTATTAAATTGGGTAGAGTGAGATCTTCTATTTCCATATGGAGTTGAAATCATTAATAGTCCAATTGATAATGATGCAGTGATCCTTGGAATCTATTGAATGATGTCAATATGAAATGTTCATTTATCACCTTCTCGAAGCAATTGATGGATTTTATTGTCAAACAACAACTCTACTGGCCTCAATTTTGATTTCTCTAAATTTCCCCATGTATCCTTCATCATATTGTTTACTATGGAACCATCATCCAATAACATATTGGTTAGAGAGAGATATCCTATTTCCATGTGTATTTTTGTGCTCCAACCTTGTCTAAGATCATAATGTGTGTAACCTATACTCCTTGTTTCATCATATCAATAAATTTTTGGTATTGATGTCATTAATAGTCTAATTGATTGTCACGATAGCCCTCTGAATATGTAGAATTAATTCTTCCCAAGTTTCTCATTGATCACCTTGTTGAATCCCTAGTTACAGATTTTATCATCTATCAACTCATTGTTCAATTATGTGTAGGTCAACATGAATTCTAGAGTTTTCTTATTTGTAGCATGCCTTCGATGTTCTATGGAAATCAACACAAATTCTCTCTCTTGTGCTAGTTTGAACTTTCTTTGCATTTGGTTCCTCATTTCTCTAGTGTGTGTTGGTTGACATAGATTCTTTTGTATTTGTGTCAACAAACACATTCTACTTAATTGTTTTCTTAATACAATGAATTTACAATTCTCTACTAATGTTTCCCCTGTTATTTTGGTGTCACTAGACACATCTTCCTTTTCACCTATGTCAATAGATATAGCCATGACCTTTGTATTATCGAGATTGTAGGGCCATGTTTCCTTTCTATTGTATTTTATATGTTGGTTAGCATGGCCCCTTTTCCTTTATCTCCTCGCATCATAGTCACCTTATTGCATCACATATTTTGTTTTTTTGTTTCCTCATTAAATAGTTCTGTTATTTTTACCATCCTCTTGTTTTTTAATAGTTGTATTGTTTCTATCATCCTTTTGTTTTTTATTTTCATATCGGGAGCTTCATGTTTTAGCCATTTCTCATCACCACCATGATTTTCAGTTTTATTATGATCATGTTGGCTTGACTTCTAAAACACTAGTTGTCATGATATATAACTCCACATATTTTACACATTATTATTGTTTATTTGTGTGTACAATTCTCAGAAAAATATTAGCATTCATTATAGATTTGTCATCTTACACTTGGGGACTTCCCTTTGTATCATACATGATTCTTTGGTTTTTATTATAAGATATTCTATTATTATTATTTTGACATTGATTATTGTATCGTCCACTATTTGGTATTTATCATATTGTGAATACAATTGGTTGATCCCCTTCTCATTTCTATAATGCCATTTTATGTTTTTGTTATACACACAATACTTGATATCATGGGTTTTAACATTGCAAATGGCACAATAACTAGACATTCATCCCTTGAATGTCCCTTTGTGTAAACATTTGTACAAAAAATAGGGGAGGGACACCAATAGTGGTTCAAGGACCAATAATGGTCATAGAAGAGGTCACATCAAACTTCTAATAGATGATAACTATTTCCATTGATAAAATATTAAATATAATTCATAAAATTATTTCAAAATGTCCAAAACAAATTCAAAAATTTCCCATAAATTGACTGGCCCACAACTGTCCAAAAATTGACTTAAAGAGAATCAAAGTACATGCGTTATAGATCTACCGTACAAAATATGTTGTACTTTCCACATCCTATACTACTTTGACATAAAGACACAATCAAACCTTAAATGTTTAAGGTTTGATGTTTGAAAATAAACCAAATTTTGGGGTGGATAACTTCCCCCACTCCCCTATTGAACAACGGGTTAGGAAATGCTAGGTTGATCCCCAAACACACCATTAAGGCTAGCAAGCTTCTCTTGGATCAAACCTAGGATGGCTATGGAGATAAACTATTCTTCTATGGTTAAACAATGGATCCAAATTTTTGGCCTAGTGGATATCCCCGTTTTAACCACTTTCGTCCATCCATTAATGTTTATATGCAATCAATCAATCAATCCCTCTTTTCATTCATTGTTTAATCAAGACCATAAAAATATTTGTTTCCTTAAAGCTAATTGTTGGGGTAAATGACACCGACCCCCGACCCTTGGGCCGATATCCACTCAAGATCGTTCTAAATCTTCCCTCCTGAGTTTGATTGACTCTTTGATTTTTCCCCCATAGGGAATCCCTCACACACTTGACGGTGTATCCATAGGTCCTTATGAGTATGCCTCATCTGATCAAACACCAAGCATCACTCAAATATCCCGACCTCAATAATATGATCGCGCCCTTTTCCAAATCGAAACTTCGGATTTCGCGATTCCATGATTTATGTTGCAGAGTTTCCGGCTCTTCAACCCACCGAAACCCGAAATGTCGAAATACCAAAATCTTCTGCCGTGTCCTCCTTCACAACTGTATCACGTTTCGCGACTTCGGGAGTTATGGAATAAAGAACCCCGATCTCTTGTCTTCGAAAATACCAAAATGTCGAACCCCGATGCGTTCAGCAAAAGACTGGCCTCCAATGGAACTCTTTGTTGATTCAGAGTTTCGGACTTCGCGACTTCGCGAATTTGGATGCAAGACTTACAACTCTTCAACCTCCAAAACCCTGAATTCGGTCAACGGGTATTGACACTACCTGGCAACGAGTACATGTCACCTATCTTCTCAACTATCCTCGGTCTCTAACGTGGATTCATGCCACCTGTCACTCTTTCCAGCTTTCGGGACTTGAACTAGACTTCAACTGTAGTTCCCCTACCACTTCGAAATATCGAATTCCCAAATGGCGCCTTCTTCCTTTAGATCCGACGGCCCATGTTAATTCGGGCTTCCGGGTACCAGAAGTTCGAGACTCTTGATTCCAAACCATTGCCTCCTCAGGTTCCCGAACCCCGAAACACCAAAATGTCGAAACACCACTTCACAGTATTTCGCGTTTCGCAACTCCGAGGTTTTTCAATGCAAAGGTCCTTGGCTCCTTGTCATCGGTATCTCTAGTATTCCGAATCCCGAATTACCGAAATCCTGAAATTCTTCACTTAACAATTCTTTTCGCGATTCGGGAGTTAGAGTGACCAAGGATTTTGGCTTACACTCTGGACTTACAAACTCTGAATCCCCAAAATGATCTGACGCTCAAAACAAATCACGATCAATGGTCCATGTTGATTCCTGATACCAAAGTGATGGGTTTGTCCTCCCCTATCCACCTTGCATCTTTTCTGGATCATATGATCCTTGCGACTTCGGGAGTTCTCCTCGGAGAATTCTAACCGTTCGTTTCCTCCTTGACAACTTCTGCGAAATGAACTGGTGTTCCTCATCTGAGCTTGGTTTCTGCAAAGTGACTTCGCTCCATCTCCCTTTTGACACTTCAAAGGACCTAACCCTCCTGAGCTTTCACTTGCAAACTTGAGTCTCAAAAGGACTCCTGCATGCACTCCTTGCGATGATCTTTCGAATACTTCTAAGTATTTGATTCTTCGACTCTGTGCACCTTCTGCACCAACAATCCCTTACCTTTCAACCTTATTTGATGAGTTTAAGGCCTTGAATAGCCTGCGCACACCTTGCACGACTTTTGTGCTTCACCTGTACTTCTGCTGGAATGAGAGCAACGGTATCTCTCCTGAGATTTCTGAGATAAAATTCAGAACCCTTGTCAATGCACACCTTGTGGACATTTCACTACACTCCTTGCAGGAACTTTTCTCTTCCAGGAAGAGAAACAATTGAAACTCATTCTCTCTCTCTCTTAGAATTCAAACATTCAATATGAAATCATACATACACATCATAGCCTCATAACAAATGCATAACAGAGAGAATAAAACAACCATAAGCATACCATTCACCATGTATAAACAAGAAACATCATAACACCATGAAATCTGATTCAAAGCTTCATATATTAATTCAAAGCTCCTGTACATGGGTTCTTTCTTTTCAACTCTATGCTACAACTATCTTCTACTGTGCTATGCTAATGATACAAAACTACTATGATACAAAGGTGAGGGTGTCTATATCCTTTTTCCCTCCTACTCTTCTAAACTGTCTAATCTATTAATTTAAACCTACCTACTTTCATTAACTGGGCTTAAATTCCTTTTACATTGACAGATGAGAGCAAATCGCTCACGATCTGTTTACAACAATATTTGCTTCTTAATCTTTCAAAAATATTTCAAAATGTGCAAAACGTGTGCTGCGCTTTTCCTAGCTGTCTTCTGCCTTCATGCTCACTTGGCTGGCTGCTTACGATGCTCTTGCATCATACTCCCTCACTTGAAATTTCATGGACCCCTGTTCATGAGCTCTTGCACAGTTTGTCCATGCTTCTGAATTCCTGCTTCATCTTCCCAACTAGCATCTTCAACTGGATGTCCTTTTCACTTGACCAAGTATTCAAAATACTCTTTTCTCTTGGTCTTTTTTCTAATCCTCTTGTCAATTATGCTTTCCATCTGTGGCTTTTCAGCTACCAACATCTATTTTGTCCATTGAACTTCTTTCCATTCCTCCTCTACTCCTGCTTCTTCAACTCTGTAAGGGTACAAATCCACAATGTTGAATATCGGTGAAATTTCGATCCCATTGGGTAATTCAATCTCATATGTGTTTGCCCCAAATTTCTTCACGACCTTGCATGGTCCAATATTTTTCATTTTCAGTTTGTTATATGTTCCTCTTGGGAACCTTTCCTTCCTCAGATGTGTAAGAATCAGATCACCAACTTCAAATTGAATTTCTTGCCTATGTTTATCTGCTTTGTGCTTGTATTCTTGATTTGAATTCTGCAATCGTTCCTTAATTCGGTTGTGAAGCTCCTTCATTGCTTCCGCAAAATTCTTTGCACTAGCACTCCTAAACTCATTTTGTTCCAAATCTTTCAATTCAAAAACTCCCCTTGGTTGCATTCCATATACAATCTGGAATGGACTCTGTCGTGCTTCTGTTGAGTGAATCATTGTAAGCAAATTCCTCCTGTGGCAGAATGTGATCCCACTGACTATGGTGTTCAGTCACTAAGCTCCTCAACAAATCTCCCAAGCTTTTGTTCACGACTTATGTCTGCCCATCCATATAAGGATGATATGCTGAGCTAAAAGACAAATTTTTCCCCAGCTTTTTCCACAAAGTCGTCCAGAAATGTCCCACGAACTTGGTATCTCGATCAAAAACAATACTCTTTGGCAAGTTGTGAAGTCTGACGACTTCCTAGAAAAATAGGTTCGCAATATGAGTGGTGTCTCTGGTTTTCTGGCATGGTATGAAATGTGCCATCTTGGAAAATCTTTCGACTACCACAAAGATTGAATCATATCCTCTTTGCATTCTTGGCAGTCCCAATATGAAATCCATGCTCACTACGTCCCACGGCCTTTCTGGTATGGGTAATGGTTGGTATAACCCTGTATTCTCTCTTTTCCCTTTTGTGTGCTGACAAATTCTTCATCTGTCCACAAAAGTTTTAACATATGTCCTCATCCCTGGCCAAAAATATGAGCCATTCAACTTTGAGAACATCTTATCATGACCGAAGTGTCCGACCAATCCTCCACTGTGTTTTTCTTTTAGCAAATTCTCCCTCATGGAACACTTTGGAATACATAGTTTATTGCCCCTGAATAATAATCCATCCTGGATCATATACTCGGTCCATTGGCTTATGTCCCTGAGAATTGGATTCTCAGATGCCTCATACGCTTCCTTAAAATCTGGGTCATCCTTATACATTTCTCTGAGGTTATCAAAACCCAAAGTCTTGACTCTGAATTCTTGCATAAGCAAGCATTTCCTGCTCAAAGCATCAACAACTTTGTTAGCAGTTCCAGAAATATGCTTAGTTACAAAAGTAAAATTCTGCATGAATTCAACCCATTTAACATGTTTTTGGTTCAACTTCTCTTGTTGAGTCAGGAATTGTAAAGCATGATTATCACTGTACAAAACAAACTCCTTGGGAACCAAATAATGTCTCCATTTCTTCAGTGCTTGTATGACTGCATAAAATTCTTTGTCATATGTTGAGTACTTAATCTTCGCTTCATTCAGTTTTTCACTGAAGTATGTGATCGGCCTGTCGTCTTGGCTCAAGACCGCTCCAATTGCAAATCCACTCGCATCACACTTGACCTAGAATGTCTTTCTAAAATCTGGCAAAACCAAAATTGGTTGTTCTGTGATCTTCTTCTTTAGTAGATTGAAACTCTTCTCTGCTTCTTCCTTCTAGTGAAAAGATTTGTGTCTTTTCTTAACCGTATCCATTATTGGTGTGCTAATTCCACTAAAGTTTCGGATGAATTTCCTGTAGAAACTTGCCAAACCATGGAAGCTTCATACTTCAAATATACTCTTTGGTGATGGCCAATTCTTAATCGTATTTACCTTTTCCGGATCCATTTTCAGCTCATTTGTAGAGATAACAAAACCCAAATAAATGAGTTCTATCCTCATAAATGATGATTTCTTCACATTAATCAGCAATTTCTCTTGCTGTAATCTTCTCATCACTGCAGCTATGTGATTTAAATGCTCTGCTTCTATTTTATTGAAAATTAATATATAGTCAAGATATACAATGACATATTTCCCTATGAAATCTTTCAGGACTTCATTCATCAGCCTCATGAAAGTACTAGGTGCATTAGTTAAGCCAAATGGCACAACAAGACATTCATACAACCCCTCATTCGTCTTGAATGTTGTATTCCATTCATCACCTTCTCTCATTTGAATCTGATGATACCCGCTTTTCAAATCAATTTTTGAAAAAAGTCTTGCTCCACTCAAGCAATCCATTAAGTCATCCATCCTTGGCAATGGAAATCTGTATCTGATGGTAGTCTTATTAATTTCCCTTGAGTCTATACACATTCTCCAACCTCCATCTTTCTTTGGGCTGAGCACTATCAGAACAACGCATGGACTCACACTTTCTCTAATCAATCCTTTGTCCATTAAGTCTTGGACTTGTCTCTTAACTTCTTCTTTCTCCTGCGGCATCAACCTGTACGCTGCTTTGTTTGGTAAACTGGCTCCAGGTATAAGATCAATGTGATGGCTTATACTCCTGATCAGTGGCAACGAACAAGGTAGTTCGTCCACTACTATATCAGCGAACTCTCACAGTAATTGCTGGATTTCTTCTGGTAGATCATCTATTCTCGTACTGGTCAAAAAAATCTTGGGTTTCCTGACCACAATAAATTGCATATCTTCCTTCTTCTTAACCTCTTTTAGAAGTTCATTCTCACTCATGAGAAGTACAGTGTTGCTCATTTCTATTTTCACCTCTTTATCCTTAATCGACAACAACATGTGCATCCTACCATTCTTCTCCATGGTGTATGTGTTCTTTCTCCCATCATGAATCACATTCCTGTCATATTTCCATGGTCTACCCAGCAATAGATGACAAAAATCCATGGGAATGACATCACATAATATTTCATCCTTATATCCTCCTATTTTAAATTCAACTAAATATTGTTTAGTGACATTTACCTCATTTCCTTTTTGTAGCCACGAAACTCTGTATGGGATTGGATGTAAAACAGTCACCAGCTCTAGCTTTTCTACCATCTCTGTAGATACAAGATTGTTTGTGCTACCGCTGTCCACTATGACTTTGCATACCCTGTCTTTGGTTTTGCAAGCAGTACGAAACAAAATGTTTCTTTGGGATGGGTTCTCTGCCTCCTTCTCTGGCGTTAAGAGAACTTTCCTCATCATCAAGGATCTTTTTCCCTCAGCATATTCTGCCTCAAAATTCCTTCCTTGTGCTTCGGCAATGTGAGTTTCACCACCTTATTTCTTCTTATCTAGACACTCATAAGATTTATGTTCGATCTTTCCATAGACAAAGAATTTTACTTCACCGCCTCTGCCTCTTCCTCTTCCTCTGGCTTGAGGAAAAGTGTTTCTATCAACATATTGCCCTCTCTGTGAAATTACGCCCCTCTCATGTTGAGTTTGAGGTTTCTTCCCTTCTTCTTTAGGTTTCTGAGTCCTTTCTTGGGCAATTGTTTTTCCTCTGACTTGACTTCTACCTTGGCCTCTTTGACCTTGCTTTCACCTCAGCTTCTCTTCAGCTTTCAGAGCCATCTAATAAGCATCTTCCACAGTCCGAAGGGTCATCATGCTCATCTCATCTTGAATGTCATATCGCAGACCATTCATGTACCTGACAAATTTTTCATCATCGCTTTCCCGATGACCTGCTCTGATGTTTATCCTGTAAAACTCTTCAGTGTATTCTTTCACTGTCATAAGCTTCTGTCTTAAATTTTTCATCCTTCGAAACAAAGTGATTTGATAATCCTTGGTTATGAATTTGGCTTTCATCTTTGCAACCATTTTATCCCAGCTCTTGATTTTCTGCTTTCCCTTGCAGCGTCTGTCAGCCTACAGTTCATCCCACCATAGTGTTGCATGCCCTTTAAGTCTAGTAACGACATGTTTGACCCTCTTGTCTTCCTCGACATCCTCATAGTCGAAGTATTTATCTAGAGCTCTAATCTAGTCTAGAAGCTCTTCAACATCCAAGTTTCCCTCATACACTGGAATGTCCATTTTTTCTTTGGCACCTATCCTTGCAACAACCTTGAATAGGCGTTCATCCGCAACATCTTTGACTGCAACTTCCTCTCCTTTGTTTCCAGCTTCATTTTCTCTTTTAGCCTTGCTGATATACCCAACGTCAACAATGTGCCTCTGTGATGTCTCCATGGCATCAAGACTGGCACGTAACTCACGCATTTCTCTTTCCATGGCTGGATCAGGCATTGGTTTGTCTCTTCTCCTCGACGGCATGGCTGTAAAATGTTCCTCTTTTCTTTTCTACAAAAAGAAAATAACTTGTTCTGAGCTTTGATACCACTTGACGCCGACCCCCGACCCTCGAGCCAAGATCCGCTCAGGATCATTCTAAATCTTCCCTCCTGAGTCTGATTGACTCTTTGATTTTTCCCCCAAAGGGAATCCCTCACACACTTGACGGTGTATCCACAGGTCCTTATGAGTATGCCCCGTGTGATCAAACACAAAGCATCACTCAAATATCCTAACCTCAGTAATATGATCGCGCCCTTTTCCAAATCGGAACTTCAGATTTCGCGATTTCTGTTGCAGAGTTTCTGGCTCTTCAACCCACCGAAACCCGAAATGCCGAAACGTCAAAATATTCTGCCACATCCTCCTTCACAGCTGTATCGTGTTTCGCAACTTCGGGAGTTTCAGAACAAAGAACCCCGATCTCTTGTCTTTGAAAATACCAAAATGTCGAACCCCGATGCATTCAACAAAAGACTGGCTTCCAATGGAACTTTTCACCGATTCAGAGTTTCGGACTTTGCGACTTTGCGAATCCGGATGCAAGACTTCCAACTCTTCAACCTCCAAAACCCCAAATTTGGTCAACGAGTATTGACACTACTTGGCAACGAGTATGTGTCACCTGTCTTCTCAACTGTCCTCGGTCTTTGATGTGGATTCCTACCACTTGTCACTCTTTCCAGCTTTTGGGACTTGAACCAGCCTTCGATTGTCGTTCCCCTACCACTTTGAAATCCCGAATTCCCAAATGGTGCCTTCTTCCTTTAGATCCAACAACCCATGTTATTTCGGGCTTCCGAGTACTGAAAGTTCGAGACTCTCGATTCCAAACCACTGCCTCCTCGGGTTCCCAAACCCCGAAACACCGAAATGTCGAAATGCCACTTCACAGTATTTCGTGTTTCGTAAATCTGGGGTTTTTCAATGCAAAGGCCCTTGGCTCCTTGTCCTCAAGATCTCCGGTATTCCGAATCCTGAATTACCGAAATCCCGAAATTCTTCACTTAACAATTCTTTTTGCAATTCGGGAGTTAGAGTGACCAAGGATTTTGGCTGACACTCTGGACTTACAAACTCCGAATCCCCGAAATGATCTGACGCTCAAAACAGATCAGGATCAACGGTCCACGTTGATTCCTGATACCACAGTGATGGGGTCGTCCTCCCCTATCCACCTTACAACTTCTCTAGATCCTATGGTCCTTGTGTCTTCAGGAGTTCTCCTCAGAGAATTCTGACCATTCGTTTCCTCCTTGACAGCTCTGTGAAATGAACCGGTGTTCCTCATCTGAGCTTGGATTTTGCAAAGCGACTTCACTCCGTCTCCCTTTTGACACTTCAAAGGCACTAACCCTCCTGATATTTCACTTGCAAACTTGAGTCTCAAAAGGACTCCTGCATGCACTCCTTGTGCGCAATCTTTCAAATACTTCTAAGTGTTTGATTCTTCGACTCTGTGCACCTTCTGCACCAACAATCCCTTACCTTTCAACCTTAGTTGATGAGTTTAAGGCCTCGACTAGCCTGCGCACACCTTGCACAACTTATGTGCTTCATCTTTACTTCTGCTGGAATGAGAACAACGGTATCTCTCCTGAGCTTTTTGAGATAAAACTCAGAACCCTTGTCAATGCACACCTTGTGAACGTTTCACTGCACTCCTTGCAGGAACTTTTCTCACTCAGGAAGAGAAACAATTGAAACTCATTCTCTCTCTCTCTCTCTCAGACTTCAAACATTCAATATGAAATCATACATACACATCATAGCCTCATAACAAATGGATAACAGAGAGAATAAAACAACCATAAGCATACCATTCACCATGTATAAATAGAAAACATCATAACACAATGAAAACTGATTCAAAGCTTCATATATTAATTCAAAGCTCCTATACATGGGTTCTTTCTTTTCAACTCTCTGCTACAACTCTCTTCTACTGTGCTATGCTAATGATACAAAACTACTATGATACAAAGGCGAGGGTGTCTATATCCGTTTTCCCTCCTACTCTTCTAAACTGTCTAATCTATTAATTCAAACCTACCTACTTTCATTATTTGGGCTTAAATGCATTTTACATTGACAGATGAGAGAAAATCGCTCACGATCTGTTTACAATAGACAGATATAAATGCAAGTACACTTCTAGCTACTACATTAATATCCGCTTCTTAATCTTTCAAAAATATTTCAAAATGTGCAAAACGTGTGCTGCACTTTTCCCATCTGTCTTCCACCTTCATGCTTGCTTGGCTGGCTTCTTATGATGCTCTTACATCAGTAAATATTCAAGAAAATATTTTATGGTAGGGAGATGCGATAGGTCATGGAAAGGAAATCATCATACCAACTTAAACATCACCTCTTCCTAGACCCAACCATCATTTACTCATTATAGATTTGGGATCTCAAAAAGGAGGTAAATTTTGTTAATTGTTGCAGGCTTAGTCATAGTAGGAAAGATCATTGATTAAAGAATATAATTGGTAGCTCCTTCCCATCTTAGGATGTGGTTTAATAGATTGTTATTAAGGTTTAATATTATATTAATTTTTCATTGTATTTAATATATATATATATATATATATATATATATATATATATATATATATATATTATATTTAATACAATAAAACATAAAAACTAAAACAACAAAAACTAAAATGAAATTTCAATAAAATCCCGTGCACCCAATATTCATACTAGCAGAGAAGAAGCCAACGCCCATTCCGCGGGCCAATACTAATAGATATGGAATCAAAAACCTGCCAATTCCAGGACTAGCAAAGAGGGAGTGGTCGCGCCCATTCTGGCCACGACTAGTAGAGAAGATAAACCCGCAGAGAGGGAGTGGTCACGCCCATTCTGGCTGCGACTAGTAGAGAAGATAAACCCCACGACGAGCATATAAAATCCCCTCGCCAATGACAGAGAGAGTCGAAGGAGGCCCTATCCAAAAAATTTGGACATCGACAAAGGAATAGGATCAACTTTGTCCGTCCAAACTCGACAACGATTGTGGAGTGGAGATACCCAGGGGTTAACATCATGCTGCCAAAATCGGTAATTTCATAGTTACAAACTCTCCAATATTCTCTGAGTTTTTTACTATTTTTTTTTTTTTATTCATGGAGGGCATAAGACTATCTGAATCCCTAAAATTATTTTTGTTTTGCTTGAAAATGACCATAAATGTTAATTTCGAGATGGTATCCATGAGGCCATAGTAAAATATATCTCAAGAAGAATGGAAACCCACGTGAAACCTAGGTAGGGTTATTTAGGATCTATGAAATAGACCATCCAAATTTACTAGTTACAACATTCCCATCTGTGCTCATAATTTGAAAGCTAGATACGGGGCAAATAAATTAATTCAAGGGTTCCACCAACTTCCTATCAATGAAGTTTTGATTACTTGTTGTGTCAATCAACATAACCAC
Organism: Picea sitchensis; assembly: GCA_010110895.2. Classification (NCBI taxonomy): domain Eukaryota; kingdom Viridiplantae; phylum Streptophyta; class Pinopsida; order Pinales; family Pinaceae; genus Picea; species Picea sitchensis. The sequence goes on from SNQJ01S0036929.1 coordinate 37,605, forward strand.
ATTGTCTTCTTGATGTCTCCTTAAATTTTGAGAATTTGAAGGGTGTTGATACCTGCTAGGGCATGTAGTGATATGGTGACTGTGGCTTTTTCTATGGAATGATTTTGAAGGTTCTCTCCTCTTCAAAATATTCATTTGTGTTATATTCAATTACCATGAGATGATTTTCCTTACATTTGTGATCCTAGGACCACTTGCTATCATAAAATTAGGAAAATCCCTTGGTTCAACRTTTTGGAATTGCTTATTGTGTGGAAAAATGAGTCATGTGTGATGATGCAATAGTAATGGTTATGCCTCTTTCTCATGACCCTAATGAACATCCTTAGAATTTGTACATATCTAAGAGTTTTACCTCAATACATTTAGACATTTGGATGGTTTGATTCATTTTTTTAGGTGGTGAACTTTGACCTTCTGATAAATCACATCCTTCAAGCCTCTAATATGCAATTTATAAGTTGATCCTCATCCGACTTATTGACTCATGTAGATAGACAATGGTGTTTCGTATTGTATTCGATAATTGAACACACATGGTGTAACTTATTTACTTGGCTAAAACAATCCTTGGTCCATATATTTTCTTAATGAGTCATCATGTCACCAACAAATTCTTCCCATGAGTACACCCTTCCTCACGATCTTATTTTGAGCACCCATTGGCACCATTGTTAGGCCTCTTGTTTAAGATAAAATAAAGTAGGAGTCACACATCCATCTTAAGGAACTTGGTGGAGCTCAAAATATCACTCCATTTGGTTGATCCATGATTGTACATCATTTTCATCAAACCTCCTAAGTTCAATTTTTGGTAATGTAAACCGTGGACCGTAGTTGGTGTTGTTGGAGCCTAAATAGGAACGAAATTATGCCCATAATTAATGGATGGATTGGATTTACTAGAATTTTTTTCTCTATTGCTTGCAATATCTCTAGAAGATTATTTTCAGTTTTAATGAGCTCTATGGCAACATGAACATTAGCTTATATGCTTTGGATCTTCAAATCTTGCATTTGTTTTTTGAATTGATCTTCACGTCCTTGGACTCACTTGATAAAGAACTACGTACATTGATTTTTTACACTATTGATTATTGATTGCACCTCTTTGGAATATAGACTTGAACTATCATTAGTGTTTGAATTCTTGCTTGGCATTTTTTCCCTCCTACTATTATCCCCCATCGCAGCTATTTTATTTTGGGTGGAAATGATTGCGACTTGGAGGATTCCAAAATATCACAATTTATAATGAAAAAATATTTGGTAGATATCCTTTTTTCATTATGGTTTTGAGGCCACAACTTAAAATGGTCACAACTTCATTGATATTTCTAAGAATCACTAATATAACCATAGTTCAAAAACATCATCAAAAATCTACTTTTAATGGTATGAGTTTATCATACACTGGCAAAAAAATCCCAAAACCTTCGATTTATCATACACTGGATATTAAGGATTTGGGAAGGTTTGAATCTTTCGTACTGGCTCTTAAGGATTTGGGAAGGTTTGACTCTTTCATCTTTCCTTGACTCTCTATAGGTATATCTTATTTGACGAGCCACTTGTGTAGTTTGTATGTCTTTCCCTTGGAAAGTCATACAATTTCTGATGAGAGCCATAGACTCTTTACTACAAAAGAGGGAAGGGTTATGTGAGCTTTTACAGATTTGTCTCCATTACCAAGATTTGAAGCTACTCATCAATGAGTTCTTTTTCCACTTATTATCACCATTAGATAACAATACAGCTTCAGACTAAACCTCCCTAGCATAGAGACAATGCACAAACATAAATGGTTTATCAATTCCTCAGTGAATTTACATGAAATACACTTTCCTGGACCATGCTAGTTCCCACACCAACATGTAGCCTAATAGTTTCAACGTCACCTAAAGAAATTACTAGTAAAATCATATATCATAAGAAAATAGTTCCTAGGCTTGATAAGGCAAGGCTCCTACTTTTCTTTCAAGTTCATTTTTCCTTTCACTCATTATATTTTCAAGAACCTTTCCATCCTTTATAAAGTTAAATGTAGCCATGGTCTCCACATCCCCCAATTGGTCCATGTCATTCAAGGAAAGATATTTATGCATATTTCTTTGACATCTCAATCAACAGTGGACTCATGATCTAACAAGGTACACACCCCACATAGCAGTGAAATCTACCACCACCAGACATTTAGTCTCAATGGCCTCCTTTGGATTGAAGTGCCATGCCTATGTGGTGTGATAGGTAAACATGTTTCCCTCTTCCATCACTTCTCCAAAAATATCTACGTGCTTCACAAATTTACAGGCAATGTAAGTTTTAAAAGAGAAATCCAAAATCATATTCAATGTAATATGCAAGTTTTACTTTTGTAGCAATGTACTTCCCTTTCAAAAGATCTTTGTCAAGCATGACCTGTCATTGTGACAAACCATTATTCAAATCTAACCTTTGTTTATAGATTCAATTGTGACAATTTGGTGCTTGACAGAGTGTTCTTGAAAATCAAGCTCATTCTTTGATTCGAATGACATGAGTGACTTGGTGAGGTTCCTCGACAGAGTGACTTGGTGACTTGGTGACTTAGTGAGGTTCCTCAACTTGTCAATGACATGAGCCTTTCTAAGAACCAAATAAAAGATTCCAACACCATAATCAAACATAATGCATGCAACATCTTGCGTCCATGGTTATTCCCTTTACATACAACAAAATAAATGTATGACTCTAGAATAGAGGAGAGTCAAGGTGACATCCAACTTCTAATTGTCAAGCAGAATGAGCATTTAGAGAAAACATGGATAAGAATTAATGCATGATGTTATGAATTATATCAAGGGTTATCCTTTTGACAAGTGAATAATGTTATGAATGTTATCAACAAAGATCCTTTAGAGCCATGGTCTTTATGAATGTTCTCAACGAAGATCTAATGACGAACTGGGATTTGACTTATTTATATGATATTGCAATATTTATTTTCTCATGTGTGACTAAATGTTGACACCTACTTGAAACTTATCCTCCTTCATATGATAGTCATGTTTGGCCTTGTATTTTGCTAGACTCTTTAATAACACACCTTTCATGACCATACATATGGATGAATTTGTTGGAATTGGTGGCCTAGAAGGAAAATATATGTCACCATATTTGTTACTCCCTTCTTGTGTTTGATCACTAGATGAAAGTTGTGTAGGAAACCCCTTCCAACAATAGTGTCTTGTTTTGTTGGGGCATGCTTTGTGCCTACAAATATTGTAGAGGTTGACAATTGATATGAATTATTATTTCATTGCCCATGATATTATGCTTCCATTTCTTAACCACTTGCGCCAATTAGAAAATGGTGAAAATTTTCTAAGTTCAGGGTGGTATAATCAAAATTTCTAGGAAAGCAATCCTTCCACAATAGCTCTAAGATGTCTCCATGCATGAATGGTTGTCCATGAAAGGATTTGCAACTATTTAGTATATTTCTCCTAGACATCTCCTGAGTATTTATATCCTTGTATGAATAATGTTTAGGTCTGCCATAAAATCCCTAGTCGTGACCTCCATTTGTATTGTCATTATTTGAGATGGAGGTCCTAAGGTGCTAAGTATGTAATGGTGGGGTCAATTGTTAAGATGATGGGGAGGTAGGGTTTAAGGGAATGTGTTTCACCTTATTTTTTATACTAAATGAAAAAAAAAATCATCATAACATCTTCATGAATGATGCCCATGCAACCAAATGCATGTGGAATATGTTTCACTTATCATGCAACATGGATTAGGTAGATGCCCTATCTTACCACCACTTCCCTTGACACCCTTAAGTCTTTATTTAATTCCATAGGTTTATCATGCAATATGGTTTAGCATGTGTTTTTGTTGTTGTCAGGATTTGGTGGTCTATTCTTGTCATGGTGTAGCCTAGAATTTGGTGGGTGGTTTGTTCTTGTCATGGGTTTTTTAGATGTATTATCAACTATGATATATGGTTGTGGTTATCTTGGTTGTTGTGGTGCACTATGGAGTTTCCTATATTTGGTCTCTAATATGGTGATTGGTCGTGGTTTTCTTAGAGATCGTGGTGTACTGTAGAATTTAGTGGGCCATGAATTGTGCTCATTGTGGCATAGCCTAAAATTTTGTGGGTGTTCTATGTTTCCCATGGGTTTCATGGTTATGGTCTCGATTACGGTTTTTTTTTGTGGTTGTCTTGGTGATCATGGTGCACTCTGGAATTTGGTTGTTGTTCCATGTTTTTCATTCCTCTCTTGGGTTTGGTCTCGATTATGGTGTTTTGTAGTGGTTGTCGATGTGTGGTAAAACATTTCATGGAGGAGGGTTGTTTTTCCATAGGATTGTGGGTAGTTTCATTGCTACCTCTTGCATACATTGGTAGATTGGTTGGAATTGCTGGTATTTGGCACATAGAAAGGGATGTGTTTTCCTTGTGACAATGTTCTTCAAATTGGATTTGTCCATATGTGTTTTCTTTTCGAGTTGGTCTTTAGCACATAGAAAAGTATGTGTTTTCCTTGTTAACATGTTTTTTGGTTTGGATCTATCCTTGTGTGTTTTATTTTTGTATATGATATGGGTTTCATGTTGTTATGTCCCATGTTCAACCCTAGGTTTCTTTGATTCCTACAAAACTATTATTGTTTCCCTATAGTATTGGGATTTAGGATGGCCTTATGGGAGTTGAAAATGCAACACATGGGGGTTTTCAAATATTAGAGGCGTTTTGTGTCATGTGGTTCCTCTTCCTTGAGTAGAGGGTGCCTAGTTTGGTTATCCTAGTCTAGTATTTATATTTTTCTATACCATTTCTAGAAGTTATGGAATTGCTCAAGTTCAAGTGAGAGTTTTTTGTTTAGGTTCATTTTGCACAAATCCAACAAACAACAACCTTAATACTATTTTTTTCGTAGATCCATATGATAAATTTATCATGTCCTTAGTGTTTTCACATTTTTAATATGTCCAAAATCAAGAGGGATATCACATTAAATTAGGTGGTTGACCACTAATATTGGTAATTGCACCCTACTCTAATTGTGCATCCAAAACTAAAGATACAAAATTTTTATTTAGAACTGTGAATATGATGATGGACTATTGACTAACAACAAGTGCACATGCAACTGAAGGTACAACCAAACAGGTACCTGCCAGATATTTCTTCGTCGAGTGAGGAAAGCTTAGGACAAATAGAGGCTGGAACTGTGACTGCATATAGTAGATATGATAAGAAAATAAGGACCATAGGTGAAAAAGTCAGAATAAAATTTGGTAGATGCATGAAATTTTTTCTTTTCGAAGGAGGATCATGCTCTTATGATGATGAGAGCATAGGAGACATAGATGTTCCACTCAGGTATAAGCATTTGGTGAAACAATGGGTACCTAAGGAACTACCTCCTATAAATGTTGACTTTGTTGTCAACAATAGGACATATCGCATTGCACCATCCTCCCTGCATGGCTTGGGGCTATTTTCCATGGATGGAATAATTGTAAAATACAATACAATAATTGAATTGATGGACTATGTCAGACCGTGTTACAGTTATAACGATTGGATGCGGCTGGTCCGATACATGCAAAGTATGCGGAGATATGCACTCGCCGCAAATTATATACAACTAATAAACAAGGATAAAAATAGGGGAGTGACTATATATATTGATGGAAGGCTAAAGCTTCTGACAATATTGCAGGGTTTATAAACAACGCACGACCTGGGACAACAAACAAACAACCAAATTGCATATACGAGGGACGTGAAGAGAATCAAATAGTCTTGAGTCTTGTGTGAAATAAAAAAGATAGCTCCCAGGGAAGAGTTATTAGTGGATTAACATTTGAATCGAATAGAAACATTGACTAATAGTGTGCAGGTTCTTATGCAACACCTCTTTAAAAAACCTCTACTTATTGCATTATATTTTTTTATTATCTTTAACATTGTTGTAAATATTATCTTTAACATTGTTTTTTTGTTATCATTAACAATTTTTTAAATATTTGGGGGTTCTAATTATATTATAATGTGGCAGGATGATCGTGGAAAAGGGCCAGCCGCAAAACATGTAAATGATTATAAATTTCCACTTTCATTTTACGTTGTTTTTATTATTTGTTTATACAATTTTATTGAAATAACATTGTTTTTGCTGAAATTATATGTAGTCAACAGGCCATGTGGATCATGATTTCGCCGATGAGGAGGGGTTTTATTCTTGCGCTGATCTGATGCTCTTATTAAAAAAAAAGATCATTAAATCTAGCAAGGAACTTGTTATCTTGTTAGATCATCCAGAAAAAACTCCTGACGTCAAAGAAAATATCAAGCTCCTTATGTCACAACTTAACACATATAAGGTAATAACCATAAGTTAATTTTTTTTTTAATGCACTCATATGTTCAATTATGATACTTTGTTCTTTAACTTTTACATTATCTCACGAAAAAACATTTTCTTTTTTATAAAGGAATATTTGGAGCCTGTTCAACCTGGTGTTGGTAGTAGTGGCGCTATAGAGATGCTACCGAGTCCTAATGAGGGCGGTCATACAGTTGCTAAAGCACTATTTACTTCTCCATATTCCACACCCGATTTAGATAGGAGCCATGACACACACCGACAGGCATCCACACCTCGACAAGAGTCTAGAGATGGTGGCAGAGATGAGGATCAAAATGATGAGGTTGAGATGGTTGCATTCCCTGGAGGTAGACGTGTGACACGTGTTATCACTCTGTAATTTTCCCAAGGCTGTGGAGGCAGGCACAGAGACAACATCAAAACCACTTGGAGTCTTGGATCTAGCCCTCCAAGACTCAGAGAGGGCTCTCTTTGTATGATTTAGCTTGGTTTGGAATAGGATATTAGGCTAGTTATGAGGGATCGGGGTTTTTGGTTTTTAAATGGTTGGTTAGAACAACACGAGAAAACCACTGGGAAATAGAGTCAAAGAGGTCGAGGTGATCAATTTGCAGAAGTATCAATCTCAAATGAAACAGTGCAAGGTAGACATACTACTGGATTCGGTAAATTTAAATGAAGTGAGATAGAAGAAAAGAGAAAAGATCAATTTAGCAACATAGTAATGAAGAATTCTGCCATTAAATATCAGAAGAAAACATTGATATTATCTCCAGCCAGAATCATAGTGTATCTTTCAACAAATTCTATTCTTAAAACTTCTGCAAGATAATAAAGAAAAGAAAAACATATGAAAACAGAGAAACAATTTATAGGAGAAACACTTCACCAATAGCCATGGCACATGAATCCTGAAACACTATGATCTTGTACCCCTACATATTTGAAAGAATAAAGGCTCTATGAGCTCATTACAATAATTGGGAAAGTATCTCTTCAACAGGTTCCAACCCCCTATCTATTACAAAGCATTGCTTAAATAGTAAAGTAATGCCCTCAAATGTTGGCTGGAAAAAATCAATTCTAAAACAAACTAAAAATAAAGTAGTTGAAATAGGTATTGAATTTGTTTAAATTTAATGTGGATAGATCTATTTCTTTGTTGTCAACAAATCAACATTTGACTACCAACAAATCCTAAATTTTCTCATTGGATTTTCTGAAGATAACCTTTTGACCCAAAAGATCTTCTCCTGCCAAATGCTTTTCCAATTGAAAGTTATCCACTTAGAATACTGAATCTGCCAAATGATTTGATGTAGATTTGATGATGCCACATGTTCATTTGACTACCATATGCCCCTGTACACTACCAATTGTGCCTTTAATATTGATCTACTTTGTTCCATGGCTGCCATCTGTGTCCCTATTCTGTTGCTGAAATCCTAAAATTGCTCCAAGAATTCAACCTTTAGATGCTCTGTCACCATTCTAATTTCTATCTGTGGCCATCGCGAATAATCTACAATTTGATGAGTTCGAGTTGCTTTTGAATTTGGAACGAATTCCCTCAAGTTTCCAAGTATTCCGAATGTTTAGATCTATAGGAAAACCTCCTTAATTTGCCACCTGTATTGAATAGATTCGAGCTACCAAAAAATGAGGGCATAGCTGCCAGTTGCTATGATCTTATATATGAACTATTAAGAGATGCCTGAAAGCATGGGGTTTGAATAATTATGTTTCCACATGTCCTTTTGTTTCCTTGTAATCTGAAACTGCTCCACCAAATTTGTGATTGAATTCCTTTTTGCATGCTTGATGATCTGCTGCCTATTATGTTGCAAACTCTACTGGACCAAACGTCTTACAATTTTTCTCTTATGCACTCAAGGATTCTGGATGCTCTCTTTTGAGCGAGAGTAATACCAAAAAGAGTAAGTTCTAATAGGGTGGACACTATAACAGCTTCCACCATGGCTTGTCTGTGTGACCAACTATTGTGAGCCATGACCATTAGAATGTAGGCTGGTTTCTATTGGAAAGAGCCTCTCTCTAAAGGATTTGAGCTTGAACTTTCTTCAAGGTTAAGATATAGGCTCTAATTTGTCATCGATACATTCAGAGAGCTTGAACTCAAATCCAAATTTGCATAGTTAAGGTCAAGTAAAAACTAAGGAGGAGCCAATTGCAAGGATGGCCCCCATGCATACTTTTGATTCTGGTCACATATGTTGACGGTGGAATCTCCAGTAGAAGTTAATTGGATTTTTCCCATTCCATTGCTAGTCATTTCCCTTGTGGAAACAATAGAATATCCAACTGGATTAGACCTCTGACTAGAAGCAATAATTTCGTGCTCAAGAATCGACTTACCCCAAATGCAATGCATCTTTCTCACATTCTCGCCAATTGGTTCAATGGATCTTAAAGTGGCAACAACATCGAGATATTTACAACATGAAACCCCAACTTCTATTAGAGTTTTTTTTAGTCGTCTGGTACAAAATTTTATAACCGTCTCAGTGATGTGTCTACATCCTTGTAACTCTAATTTACCCAAATGACTGTAGTCAGCTGCAATATGTTATGAAACTGACCCAACTTCAACGACCTCAGGTTCTTGCATTGGGAACCTAAGAATTCCAAAGTCGGGCCTGAGTCTAGAACATTCTAATAGTCATCGAGCACTAGATCCTCTAAAAAAGGCAGACTTCAGAACATGTAATTCAAACCTTTGGTGGGTAATATTGGCATCTTCTTCTAAGAAGTTTCTCGTCTGGATGGCCTCTAAGAGATCTAAATGTAGTGGCATCGATCAAATGAAGAGTTCGAATATTGGAACAGTTTATGGCAAGTGTAACAAGAGCCTCATCCCAACACGATCCATGTATCTTGGACTGAAAACACAAACATCAAATAATTCCTCCAGGTTTCTGCATGTTGCTGTTATAGCCCATAGATCACTATGTTGTTCACTCTCGAAAATGTCTCTTATGCACAGACACTCGTGAGTCTCCCTTTCCATTTCACGCCATTTCTTGCAGATAAGGGTCATCCGGTTCTGCGATCGATACATATGGACGCATAGTGTATGGGACTTGGGCTCGTGCTCCTTATGGATTGGTTTGGTGCTTGTGCATTGGGTTTTGACTTGAATGTGGTGTTGCGTATGCTCTGCCAACTGCTGTGATGTGGGTGTAGTGTGCTGGAGCTGGAGCACTTGGGAGATTGGACCCTTGTGCCAATAATTTTGATAAACAAGACAAAACACCCTGCATAAATGTCGAGTAGCCAATTTTGGCCCTAAAACCAAATTTTTTTATTTACCCACAATAATAAAATTTTGCCTCAAATTATAAAACTTTAGCCCATTTTCCATATTTTTACCCATCGAAAAAACTATTTCTACCAAATGAATACAAAATCTTCAGTGCTACCAAAAGAGAAAAAACCTTCAGCGCTACCAAATCACCTATAAATTTCTTGAAATTTATATGGTGATAACATCGGCTCCATTTGGGGAAGATAGCTCCGAAGGAGGTGTCTAGAACCGCAGACCTCTGGGAACTCGATGATCATTGCCTTCTTATTGGGCATGGAGTCATAAACCTGCGACTTATAACCTGTGATCTGATCTTGTGCCTTTTCCAAACCCGAGAGCTACAAACCAAACTGATACTGAATTGTACATTTTGGAATTGAAATCTGAAATTTAAAAAATCTGCACACTAAACTTGAAAGAAGTGCTCATCATGTTGAGCTTATTGGAAAAATTCTACCTACTCTAATCTACTGATAATTTCATTGTTCTAAATGATACAATAGTGCCAGTGCATCCAGTCAAGCAACTGATTATATACATTAACTTCTTGACTATTTATTAAAAAAATTAGAAAAATAACTTGACCTTCTGTCCCGAAAACCCAAGGTGTGTAGTGTAATGGAAACTGTAGATGAATGTGTACAATGGGACCGGAAATATTCTTCATATAATCAACTACAGGATCGATAAATTCATAATTTATTGATATACCTTTTATGCTCTCAATGACAAGTTGATCCTGGATAACCTCTTCAATTTCTTCATCAAGGTTGATCCTTGATTCCAGCTGTACAAAATTAGGCCCACAACTGTATCCTTCCTTTATTTGCAAGTCAAATAGTATAACAAATTCCTCTCTTTTTGGAGGAGGAAGACTTTCCAAGAATTGTTTAGGATCTTGGAAATCATATGACTCAAATTGGACATCTAATAGTTCAAATTCATTTTCTAATCTTTCAGCAACTAAACCAAGAATATTTTTTTTACCTTCAGATGTGAATTGATTGGATTTCAAACAAAGAAATACTTCTTTTGAGAAAATCTCATCAATTTGAAATTCTACTAACTCATCCCTCGAAGTTTGTAATATTTCACCAGAGAGAGGGTTTGCCACGTACCCTGTTATCTCGGATCACCATCAATGTTTTGAAATCTAGATTCTTTAGCAGTGAAGTCACTCTGAACTTTGAAGCTTGGGATCTTGAACAATGGAGTCCCCAGGTGAATGGTACAACCTTCCTGTATTTGGCTTATGTTCACCATCAGAAGTCAAATCTGAACTTGATATATATTTCTAGAGAACTCGAAAGCTCGTTCCCCAGTATGGTCGCCACTATGTTATCACTTTGTAATTTGCCCAAGGCTGTGGAGGCAGTCATAGAGGCAACATCAAAACCGCTTGGATTCTTGGATCTATCCCTCCAAGACTCAGAGAGGGCTCTCTTTGTATGATTTAGCTTGGTTTGGAATAGGATATTAGGCTAGTTATGAGGGATCGGGGTTTTTGGTTTTTAAATGGTTGGTTAGAACAACACAGGAAAAACACTGGGCAATAGAGTCAAAGAGGCAAAGGTGATCAATTTGCAGAAGTATCAATCTCAAATGAAACAGGGCAAGGTAGACATATTACTAGATTTGGTAAATTTAAATGAAGTGAGATAGAAGAAAAGAGAAAAGATCAATTTAGCAACAGAGCAGTGAAGAATTCTGCCATTAAATATCAAAAGAAAACATTGATATTATCTCCAGCCAGAATCATAGTGTATCTTTCAACAAATTATGTTCTTAAAACTTTTGCAAGATAATAAAGAAAAGAAAAACATATGAAAACAGAGAAACACTTCACCAATAGCCATGGCACATGAATACTGAAACACTATGATCTTGTACCCCTACAGATTTGAAAGAATAAAGGCTCTATGAGCTCATTACAATAATTGGGAAAGTAACCCTTCAACAGGTTCCAACCCCCTATCTATTACAAAGCATTGCTTAAATAGTAAAGTAATGCCCTCAAATGTTAGCTGGAAAAAATCAATTCTAAAACAAACTAAAGTTGAAGTAGTTGAAATAGGTATCGAATTTGTTTAAAGTTAATGTGGACAGATCTCTTTCTTTGCTGTCAACAAATCAACATTTGACTGCCAACAAATCCTAAATTTTCTCATTGGATTTTCTGAAGATAACCTTTTGACCCAAAAGATCTTCTCCTGCCGAATGCTTTTCCAATTGAAAGTTATCCACTTAGAATACTGAATCTGCCAAATGATTTGATGTAGATTTGATGATGCCACATGTTCATTTGACTACCATATGCCCCTGTACACTACCAATTGTGCCTTTAATATTGATCTACTTTGTTCCATGGCTGCCATCTGTGTCCCTATTCTGCTGCTGAAATCCTAAAATTGCTCCAAGAATTCAAACTTTAGATGCTCTGTCACCATTCTAATTTCTATCTGTGGCCATCGCAAATAATCTACAATTTGATGAGTTCAAGTTGCTTTTGAATTTGGCATGAATTCCCTCAAGTTGCCAAGTATCCCAAATGTTTAGATATATAGGAAAACCTCCTTAATTTGCCACCTGTATTGAATAGATTCGAGCTACCAAAAAGTGAGGGCATAGCTGCCAGCTGCTATGATCTTATATATGAACTGTTAAGAGATGCTTGAAAGTACGGGGTTTGAATAATTATGTTTCCACATGTCCTTTTGTTTCCTTGTAATCTGAAACTACTCCACCAAATTTGTGATTGAATTCCTTTTTCCATGCTCGATGATCCGCTACCTATTATGTTGCAAACTCTACTGGACCAAACATCTTACAATTTTTCTCTTATGGACTCAAGGATTCTAGACACTCTCTTTTGAGCAAGAGTAATACCAAAAAGAGTAAGTTCTAATAGGGTGGACACTATAACAGCTTCCACCATGGCTCGTCTGTGTGACCAACTATTGTGAGCCATGACCATTAGAATGTAGGCTGATTTATATTGGAAAGAGCCTCCATCTAAAGGATTTGAGCTTGAAGTTTCTTCAAGGTTAAGATATAGGCTCCAATTTGTCATCGGTACATTCAGAGAGCTTGAACTCAAATCCAAATTTGTGCAGTTAAGTTCAAGGAAAAACTGAGGAGGAGCCAATTGCAAGGATGGCCCCCATGCATACTTTCGATTCTTGTCCCATATGTTGACGGTGGAATCTCCAGTAGAAGTTAATTGGGTTTTTCCCATTCCATTGCTAGTCATTTCCCTTGTGGAAACAATAGAATATCCAACTATATTAGACCTCTGACTAGAATTAGTAATTTCGTGCTCAAGAATGGACTTACCCCAAATGCAATGCATCTTTCTCACATTCTCTCCAATTGGTTCAATGGCTCTTAAAGTGGAAACAACATCGAGATATTTACAACATGAAACCCCAACTTCTATTAGAGTTTTTTTTAGTTGTATGGTACAAAATTTTATAACCGCCTCAGTGATGTGCCTACATCCTTGTAACTCTAATTTACCCAAATGACTGCAGTTAGCTGCAATATGTTATGAAACTAACCCAACTTCAATGACATCAAGTTCTTGCATTGGGAACCTAAGAATTCCAAAGTCAAGCCTGAGTCTGGAACATTCTGACATTCATAGAGCACTAGATCCTCTAAAAAGGGCAGACTTTCGAACATGTAATTCAAACCTTTGGAGGGTAATATTGGCATCTTCTTCTAAGAAGTTTCTCATCTAGATCGCCTCTGAGAGCTCTAAATGTAGTGGCATTGATCTAATGAAGAGTTTGGATATTGGAACATTTTATGGCAAGTGTAACAAGAGCCTCATCCCAACACGATCCATGTATCTTGGACTGAAAACACAAACATCAAATAACTCCAAGTTTTTGCATGCCGCTGATATAGCCCATAGATCACTATGTTGTTCACTCTTGGAAATGTCTCTTATGCACAGACACTCGCAAGTTGCCCTTTCCATTTCACGCCATTTCTTGCAGATAAGGGCCATCTGGTTCTGTGATCGATACATATGGACGCGTAGTGTATGGGACTTGGGCTCGTGCTCCTCGTGGCTTGGTTTGGCACTTGTGCATTCGGTTTTGACTTGAATGTGGTGTTGCATATGTTCTGCCAACTGCTGTGATGTAGGTGTAGTGCGCTGGAGCTGGAGCACTTGGGAGATTAGCCCCTTGTGCCAATAATTTTGATAAACAAGATAGAACACCCTGCATAAAGGTCGAGGAGCCAATTTTGGCCCTAAAACCAAAAATTGATTATAAAAACCAAAAATTTTTATTTACCCACAATAATAAAATTTTGCCTCAAATTATAAAACTTTGCCTCAAATTATAAAACTTTGGCCCATTTTCCATATTTTTACCCATCGACAAAACTTTTTCTACCAAATGAATAAAAAATCTTCAGTGCTACCAAAAGAGCAAAAACCTTCAATGTTACCAAATCACCTAAAAATTGCTTGAAATTTATATGGTGATAACAACAAGCACAGGGACCCTTTTGTGCACATTTTTAGTCGACGATAATGGACTTCCATTAAAACAATCAAGACTCCCAGGTAGTTTTAATTCATATTTTAATCATTTAATGATGTCCTCATACAAATCATCTAGATTATTAATTTTAAATTAATGATCATATATTTTTGTGTGTAGGAAATGACCTTTTTTATAGGCACGTAGAGAGCAAGACCTTGTCTATTTTTGGGGAAACCTTACGCATGAGGTGGAATTGCTAGAATTCTAACCTCAAAAAGGAACTTATGGATTATCTTGAAGGCCTCTTTGGTGTAGACACGTTCAATACAAAAGTGGTCACATCTGCAGCGGGTGAATATTTAAAATATACGTTGGATGTTTATAGACGAAGCTTGGAAAGAAATCCTAGGTATGAGCGTCCTCCCTCAATTCCAGAGAAGGAGTGGAAGGCAATCATTGATGATGCAAAAGAGAATATTTTTAAATAAACAGGAGAACAAATAACTGGTACACCAAGGTAAATTACAATTTTTTGAATTCAATACTAGCTTTATTTTTCTTTAGATCTAAATAAAAGTGTGGTTATATATAACATACTTGAAAATTTTGATGATAGGTTTCCTGACACTTCGAAGGCAACCAAAGAAAGGATTTCCAACATGGCCAATGAAAGCTAGGCCAGGGCGGCTACTCGAGGTTACAGTCACGAATCGTAATTACCCAAACATCTTAAGAATATTATTTGTATCACCTTACAAATTTAATGTAATTGCAGCCAAAACAATTAAAAAACCATACCCTTATGCAATGCAGGGCGACGACTTTGGAACTGAAACCACGGAGGAAGAACTCCAACTTGGTTACAAGTATGGTTATAAAGCCGTGGTTGATTGTAGGAAAATCATGGGGAAGACCCCAAGATCCAATTTGCAGGATAAGGTAAATAAAAATCAGTCCACATTAACCTTTCGTTACTTATAAAATACGTAAATGTTTGATATCATCCATAATTTAATGTCTTACTTTGTTTTAAACAGGGGAGAAACACTATCAACGAAACCATTAGTATTGGACAACAGAGCGTTGACAGTGAAACACAACCAGAAGATCATGGTGCTCCCCAGCAGCCCCATCCCAGTGAGGTGCAACCCCCAAATGTTCCTGTGACTGAGGCCCATGACGGTAAAATGTCTATATATTAATCATATACTTAATAATTATGTACTTATAAATTTTGACATTTCAATGGCAGAGAATGTCATAGATGATCCTCCTCGACCTGAAGATCAGGTTAACAGGCTGGCAGGCATTCCAACGGTGCCGACTAGACGACTAGGTAAATAATTACATTGCAGAGATTTTTTTAATATTAATGAACTACTTCAATGATATTTAAAAATTGGCCATATAAATTTAATATTTTTTTATTTTTTTAGGTGATGGCCCCTCACAGTAGCATCCACGTCGTGGGTATGAGACCAGACGTCCTCGACGTGAAAGGACTGAAACAACATCAACTGCTGAAGAGCACCCAGTAAACAAAGACATGGACATGGATGATTTTCTTAAGAACTGGAAAGCACAAAAGAAGACTAAAAGAAATTCATGATGTCATGTAATAATTTTATAAGACAGTTAGATGTACATTATATAGCTGAACATGTAATGATGCATATAATGCATTGACATTATGGGTACTTATTCATCTGATAATATACACAAGGCTATTTCTATGGATTGTATCACTATTAAATTTGAATGTTTTTGCGACGAAGTAGAGACGAATTTTCGTCGGCATAGAGTTGTTTTTGCGACCAAGATAAAAAAAAAAATTCGTTGGAATTAATTTGTCGGTCTAGCGACCACACATGGATTTTCGTTGGTCTAGCGATCGGAAAAATAAGCCTATTCACAATAGGGAAAAGTTCGGCTAACGATGAATGTTAGTTGGTCAAACGACTAATATTAGTCGCAAGAGTGACCAAAACAACCCTGGCAAATTTAGTCAATAAACCACTATGAGTCGCTAGAATGACGAATATTAGTCGCTAGAGCGACCAAACCATCAGTTAAAAAGGTCAAAAGAAGGAGGATTAGTTAGTCACTCTAGCGACTAACTGACTAACGACGAACACGTTGGTCGCTCTAGCGACTAACAAGTTGGTCGCTAAAGCGACTAACACGTTTATGTTTGCGACCAATTGGCTATACTAGCGACGAACAGGTTGGTCGCTAAAGTGACCAATATTAGGTTTTTTTTTTTTTTTTTTAATTATGCCATTCATATGGGATCTATGCAAATCTGACCTACATGAGCATTCTTTAATAGAAAAAATGAAATGGTCCATGACTATAACAGACAATTAAAAAAATTGCAATGCAACTATCTATATGCCTATGTTTATTTTGATTTTTCAAATTAAAATGAAAT
>SNQJ01S0036930.1:0-12266 GCA_010110895.2 Picea sitchensis
GGAATAAAGAGAATTTGGGATAGAGGGGGGAAGAGAAGGAGAGGGAGAGAGAGGGGGGGAATAGGTAGAGAGAGGGAGGGAAATGGCGGAGAGAGAGAGAGAGAGTAATCTGGAGATAATACGAAGAGAATGAGTGCGGCAAAGGGAGATCGGGTGGAATAAAGGTGGAGAGAGAGGGGGCGGGAGAAGGACATAAGGAGAGAGGGAAGAGACAGAGGGATATGGAGAGAGGGGGGAGAGAGTGAGTGAGGCATAGGGAAAGTGAGGTCAGAGAGAAAGAGAGGAATATAGAGGGAGGGAGGTAGAGGAGGGAAAAGGGAGGGAAGAGAGAGAGAGAAGGAGAGGAAATTTATTTGTGTTAACAAGAATGCACACACGTCGCTGCGTTATTTGAGTTTCAATTTTTTTTCGGGCAGAAGTGACAACTCTAGGACACATACATATTGGTTGAGTGGGTTGCCTTAGATTTAATTTTGGGATGACAAACCTAGTGGTTCTGTCTACAAATAGATAAAAACCTCCATTTTTATGAATTCCTCTCCATATCTCCATTTTTGACGTTATTTTTCTATAGGCTACACAATTCAGTTATTGAAGAAACAACATACATATATAGAGTTGATTGCATAGATTCCAAATGTACAATTTTAAAAAAATTAATAATGTTTACTATTTTTAATCTATTTTTTTCTTGACATATATCAAAATCCTAGAATACATACCTCTCTTATTTCTGTTATAACATTTTGGTAGCTTAACCATTAACCTGTTGTAACACCCTGTTTCCCCCAGTCTGTAAATATAACTATATTGGACAGAGAACCATGGAAAACTCAATGGTGTGAATGTTTGTTTTGATGGACCTTTGAGTAAAAGGTCTATGAATGTAAATTATGTTATTTTAATAGAAAATGGATACGTATTGCATAACTGTTGTGAAGGGGATGTGCTAAGAGAGACCATGATTGCTAATAAAAAGGTGGTGGAGGGGATCCAGAATGGTTGTGTTAACCTCCACCGAATCATTACCCTGATGGATTTAAATTTCTCAATATCAGAACAACCCTCTCTCCAGGAATGAATTCCCATCAAGTTGGTAGGTGGGAAGGCCTCCGCAAGAGTGAATGAGGGGATTGGGCAGACTGCCCATATGTAAGGCTTCTGGACCTGACCACAGACTGGGGAATTCAAGACAGACGCAATCTTTTTGAGGAATACAAGAAATTAAGCGTGGTGTGGGCAGAGAGGACCTGCAAAGAGTGCAGAGACGAGAGTAGAAGCTCTCGGGTCTGAGGAAGGATTGAAAGAGAAAAATTGAGTTCTGATCACATAGGATAGAGACAGAGCCTAGACAAGGAGAGTAACCCTCGTCCTTATCTATTCCTGTATTGGGACAAGGATACTAACCTTCATCCCTAACTTTCATTGAGCTAGAAGTAAGAGATTGAATCTCAAATAATTGTGGCCTAAGCTTGAGGGTGGCCAGTGATAAATCCATTAGGAGTGACTGAGCCTATGGCTAGCTGGAAATGAGCACCCCTTTTAGAAGTCACATCATGCCTTATGGTTTTGATAAGTGTTTTTATGCCTTGTTCCTTGAATTGGAAATAATGGATGTATGCTTGTATTTATATGCCTATAAATGGTTTTTGTATTGAATGATTAAGTTAAGAGTATGCGTTCATTCCTTGAAAACTTTTACATTTGCTTGATTTTCCTTATGCTCTAGTTTAATTCCTCAAAATCACTTTCCCCAGGGAATTTCATCACCGTCCTAGAGTCGAGTGAGTACTTCCCTGATTATGGAAGTTGAATCCTGCAATCACTACGAAGACAAAGTATATTAAGCTCGAGAGAGGTAGTGCATGTATGCACCGAATATTTGTAAGGTGGGCAGAGACCGAGACCATATTAAGTTTTAGAGTTGAGTAATGAACGTAAGGGGTGCATAGAAAAATTATTCCAAGATTTACATTCAAGAGAAAGAGCGCAAAACTCTTAAGCCTTTCAGAGCCAACAAAGATAAGGAAGAATAGTGATATTCAAGTATTGAAAGGGAATATCCTTTCATTTGGAATATGAATGGATGAGACCTTTTCGAGAGAATCCAAGGTCTGTTGCGACCGTTATATTTGAATAAGGGGCTCAGGCGTTAACACCTCGACTCCCTCAGTCTTCGCAAGTTCGACGAATGTTGGTAATCATCGTGAAGGGGACAGATCCTCTGAAACCAGAAGTAGTGATGTGACTTAGACCATAGATCCAAGGATCTATAGGGACCCTCCTTGACCATCAGATTGGCAAGATCGGAGTTCACACATCAGGAGAATTGCACATTGGCGAGACTAAACTTTCGAAACTATAAGTTGCGATGTGATCTGGACCATTGGATCGAGGAAGGTCATGGACCGTCAATCGGATGCGAGTAGATTAACGCAAGGAGTACGTGGGAATTAAAAATTCCCTAAGGACAAAGCTCGAAAGAGACAAGTGCTTTTCAAAAGCGCAGATGAGGTCCAAGAGGCAAAATTGTTTCAAGTTCATAAGCTCAGGAGGGAAAGTGGAAGTCGAGACCCATACATCAGGGCTCGCAGGAAGTAAATCGAAGGTCAAGACCTTCAAAACATCTTAAATCTTCCAAGTCAGGGAAGAAATAAAAATCTTAAGAGGAGGAGCAACAATGATCGTTGGATCGAGTGCTGTGAAATATATGGACCATTGGAACCCACATCCATACAATTAGAAGAGCACACATGAGGAGATCATATCTGGGCTGTAAGATCTAAGCGCGAGGACCAACACACGTTAGATACCAAGGAAAGTGCACGAGGCCCAAACCCTTGAAAGTGCCCAGGAGAGTGGACTTTGTGAGGTCCCAAAGTTCAGAAATCATCGAAACCGTCCATCGAGACAAGACACATGGCAAGAGATCAACATTTTGTTGATTCAAAAATCAGGAAAGTCAAAAGAAGAGTTGTGAGAACTCGCGAGGTCTAAACTCGCGAGTTGGTTTGGACCGCAGGATCACAGAAGATCATGGACCATTGATCTGACACTATCAGAAGTTCAAAAATTTGACTTCTAGAAAAGAGGTGAGTGAAGAGGTGAGTCCTGATTCGCGAAGGGAAGGTCTGGACCACTAGATGACATGGAGTCTCAGACCGTTGATCTGAGGTGAGTGGAGCTCAGAGTTCAGGATTTTGGTGATCATAAGATTTAGGGTTGGCTGATATCCAAACACNGAGCTAGCGCCTAGATGGTTCACTAATCGGGAAATCAAAAATCGGTAGTAAGGGGTCTGGCTAGTAAAAAAAAACCAGAGGTCTGAGATCGTGAAGCACCTTTTGGTTATTCCCATGGTCACCGCGAGTGGTCATGTGGAGGAGTTTGTCAAAAAGCGTGCTAGCGCTCAAACTCATAGATTTCACAAGAACGAAGGGGAAGGTCACAGGTACTATTAGAACCGCACTAAGATCTCGAAAGGGGATGCATTTAATTATAGAATGAGGCCACTAAGGTTTTAGAGAGTTGTCTAGTTCTAGAATCAGAGATCCTTGACAGGGAGTTCGGGTTGGTTCCCCGAATTTAAAATTTAGGAACCGTAGAAAGAGAGGATTTGTTCCTGAAAGGAGAACAATTTTTTTTTTTATTTCTTGCCCCATCAGGGGTTTGTTACAAATTCGTATCATAGCAAGGTTACTGTAACACTTGCCCTGCTTGGGCTCATGGATGAGTCGCTTAAAACTCTATTTGGAGTAATTTTAAAAGAGTGACACTCTACCTTACCTTTTCTAAATAAGTCTGGTTAAAAATGTTATTAAAGAAAAGAATGAAACTTTCTACTGTGTGTGTGCATTTAACAAATTGAACCGTGTATTGTTCATGAACTAATAGACTGTTAGATAACAATAAGTGTTTTTTTCAACACTCGAGCAGTCAGTAAATCACAAAAAAAAATCAATAATAAAGCATGGTAACGTGTCATGAAGTGGGGGATGGTTCCCACAATAGAGACGAAGAATATGACGAAAGGAGGGTGTTAGAAACCCCTCCCGATCTGGCTGAAACTGTAAGAAGGCTTAGGGCCAAATTACAGAGTTGTAAGGATGACAACGAGAGATTGATAAAGGAGAAATAAAAACAAACACAAATTAACTCAGTCTTGCTGTAGATCTTGTCTGACATATAGAGGCAACTACAACATGAAACCACAACTAGTCATGTGGACCGACGAGATAAGAAGAGAAGTCAAAGTCCGCCTGAGATCCGAAAAGATGACTCCATAAGTGATCACACTGGGAGAAGTGCCTCGAAGAAGGTCCAACCTCGAAACTCATCGGTAGAGTCCTCTGGAAAGGAAGCTGGAAAATCTGAAGGATCTTCTTGTAGCAGAGAAAGCTCACGTTCTCAAAGGAAAGGAAAGAAGTGGAAGCATTCCAAAAATTATGATCCTGAAGAATTCAAGATAGCCAAACCACCCTATTTCGATGGAGATATTAGGACAGGAGAAGAGGCTAAAGTTTGGTTGTGTGGTTTGAAGAAATACTTCAGAGTCCATGATTACTCTGAAAACTTGAAGTCTCGAATAAACATATTTAACCTAAATGGAAAGGCTTCCATTTGGTGGGAAGACCTTAGGAATGTGAAAGGAGTCCATGAGAAAGACCTGTCATGGAAATAGTTTGAGAAATACTTTAGGAAGTGGTATCTGTCAGAGAGATACATGGATGGGAAGACTAAGGAATTATATGAACTCAGGTTTGGTTATCTCACCATAGATAAATTTGTCAATAAATTCCTTGAACTACTGAGGTATGTACCCTACATAAAAGATGAAAAAGTAAAAATGCAGCAGTTCATTAGTGGGTTACCTCATACCTATTGGGACAGGATTGAGTTCAATGAACCACATACCTTAGAAGAAACTAGTTGGAAGGCGAGGTATTGTTATGAACAGTTTGGGAGTAAGACAAGACCTCACGGGGACTGAAAGAAGAGGAGTAGTTCGGGATTCCAGAAGAAGGGGATTAAATTCTCAAGATTTGAGAACTATGGAAAAGATTCTAGAAGGATGATTACTACTAGAAGTGTATATCAACAAAATTTCCCCTCTCAGAGTGGAAATAAACCTTTTAATACAATCCTAGAAAAGACCGATAACCTAAAGAACGAACCCTTAAAATGCTGGGGTAGTGGAGAAGATCATCAATTAAGGGACTTCCCACACAGACAACAAAACAACAAGAGATTTTACAATATCCAAGAAGCTATCACCGTCAATGATGTGGCTAGGAGCATGCCACGAATCTATGCAGCCTTGGAAAATAATCAAGCCGACTACCAAGCTTCAGTAGTGGAGCTGGAAGGTATGATCGCCAACCATCTAGTTTCTATTTTAATTGACCTAGGTTCTAATTTAAGTGATGTGGCCCCTCAAACTGTTGATAAGTGTAAACAACAACCAATTAGACATGTTAAACCATGGTTGGTGCGATTAGCCACTGGGACCAAACGAAAGGTGGCAGAGGTCATACCAGCCTGTCAATTGATCATGGGTGGATTGCCCACCCAAGCGACCCTTAACATACTTCCCATGGGATATTATGACTTGTTGATTGGTATGGATTGGTTGTCTACTTATAAAACTAAATTGGACTGTTATCATAAAAATTTAAAATGTGTAAATGAAGAAGGGAGAAAAATGACCCTCCAAGGGATTCAGAAGCCTGTCTCAGTGAGACAAATATCAACCCTTCAAATAAAACTTATTGTAGAAAGTGGTGTTCCTTATATTCCATACAAGTACTGGAATATATTGAGAATGTCAAACCAAACCTAGAGGACCACCCGATATTAAGAGAATACAAGGACATGTTCCCAAAAGAGGTACCAGATATACCTCCGAGAACAGATATTGACTTCTCAGTAAACCTTACACCAGGAGCGTTACCAGCATGTAGAACTCCATATAGAATGAGCACGCCAGAATTGGTTGAGCTCAAGATGCAACCAAAGGAGATGATGGAAAAAGGATACATCTGACCCAGTGTATCTCCATGGGGAGTGCCCATCTTTTTTGTGAAAAATAAATATGGAACACTCCAACTGTGCATAGATTATAGACAACTCAATAAGAAAACCATCAAGAACAGGTACCCCTTATCGAGAATCGATGATCTGTTGAACCAATTGGCAGGTTCTTCCATCTTCTCGAAGATTGAATTAAGGTCTAGATACCACCAAGTCCAGATTAAGGATGAAGACATACACAAAACATACTTTAGGACAAGGTATAGTTGTGACTATGAATTCGTGGTGGTGACATTTGGCTTAACCAATGCCCCCGCCACTTTTATGTGCATGATGAATAATGTACTCAGCAAATTCCTGGAAAAATTTGTGTTGGTTTTCATTGATGATATCCTCATCTAATCCAAGAGTAGGGAGGAGAATGAATAACATCTTAGACTCGTACTTCAAGTTGTAAGAGAGCATCATCTCTACCCTAAGTTTAGCAAGTGCGATTTCTTTCAGAAGCAAGCCCATTACTTAAGACATGTCATTTCTAAGGAAGGGGTGGTAGTGGACCCTGAAAATATCAGATCTATTATGGAATGACCAACCCCGAAGGATGTATCTGATATTATCTCCTTCATGGGCCTAGCAGGATTCTATATAAGGTTCATAAAAGGGTTTTCCAAGACTGGTTGTCCAATCACTGCCCTTCAGAAAAAGGGGATTAAATTCATTTGGACATCAAAATGTGAAGAAAGATTTTAGGAATTGAAATACCTCCTAACCCATGCACTCGTGCTAAATATTCTAGACCTGGATAATGATTTCCTCATGTGTACAGATGTCTGCAAGGAAGGACTCGGAGGAGTCCTTATACAAGAGGGACGTGTAATTTGCTGCGTGTCCTGGAAATTAAATGAGCATGAGATCACTTATGTGACCCATGAACTAGAGTTGCCGGCCATAGTACATTCTTTAAAAATGTGGAGGTACTACCTCCTGGGAAGGATATTTGTGCTTATGACAAACCATTGTGGGTTGAGGCACCTGTTTGATCAACCAAAACTCAATGCCAGAAAAGCTAAGTGGATCGCTCTCCTTAGTGATTTTGATTTTGAAATCAAACACATCAAAGGAAAGGAAAATAGGGTGGTCGATGCCCTTAGAATAAGTATAAAAATGATTCATATGGCAGTAATAAACACCTACGAGACGAATGTTGGGGAAAGAGTCAGAAATTCAAAAGAGATAGATGCATTCTTCAAGACAGTGACCTCATACCTAAGACAAGATCCTATAGGGATAAAGTATGAAGGATACCAAATGCTCGAGGAAGGGTTGTTGACATATAGAAATATATTGTATATTCCAAACTGTGACGAATTGAAGAGGTTCATAATGGATGAACTACATTAGAGACCATATCCTGGTCACCCAGGATATCATAAGATGATCACGACCACTATGAAACAATTCTATTGGCTTGGGTTGAAGAAAGACATCGCTGTAACGACCCTAGTTGAATAAATGTTTAAGAATTATAAAGTAAAAATAATTAGGGGATTAATTGTGTTAACAAGGTATTAATTAAACAAAGATGATTTAATGATATTGATTAACTGAGTTATTAATTAATTAAAGGATATAATTGTGATTAATTAATAATTTAACTACAAACTACATTTAATAACTTCCGTAATGGATTTAATAGATTAATGGTATATGATATAAAATGGTTGCGTATGCAACAAGGGATAGCCTATGAATCCCGAGAAGATAAAAACATTAAAGGAAGGACCAGGGACGGGGACGAGGGAAGGTAAGGGAGTAAAGGCAAGAGGCGGTGAAGGAGGAATAAGGGAGGAAGGGAGGTGGACATGAGGGGCATTTGAAGGAGGATGGATTCTGGGAGGACTGTGAGATTTGCAGGGAGCAGTAGAGTTCTGGTTGTGGCATTGGGATCAGTTGAGGCACCGAGTTGCTGGAGGTTTTGGGCACGGGGGCCAGGATATCTATAGATATCTTGGAGCTAGGTAGTTTTCCTAGTTGGCAGGGAGGACAGTAGGTTTTGGGAAGTTATTCTTTGTTTGTTGCTGGGTTGGTCTGTGTATCAGGTAGCAGGAAAGCAACAACAAGGAAGCAAGGCAACATAAATTAGCATCAGAACCAGGTAATCTGTTAATCTATGTGTTTATTTCATTCTGCCATGAAAACATTATTCATTGATAAATTTAAGTTACTGAAGTTGCTATTATGAAGATTGTTGTTATGTTATGAAGTTATTATCTTAGTTCATGAAATAAATTGCTTATGAAAGTAAATGATGTTTAGAATTATTTGGTTGTTACATATGGTATCAGAGCGTCTTAGTTTGAAATTTGGGCTTAAGGGCCAAAACCCCAAGCATTAACTCCATCCATGCTTAACCTAGAAGCAAAACATGTCAGTTTGCATCTTAATAGATTGTGTCAAGCAACATTCATCTTGACCCAATATGACTGATACAGTATCAGAAAATATACTGAAGGTAGTACCCCTACATTATCCAAGAAAATGGTCTCATATATATCACAAGAAACCTCTTTAGGTAATACCCTTTAACTGGATCATAAATGGATAGTACAACATTAGTCTGAATATTCAAAGGAACACCCTTTAAAATAGTGGCTAAAAAAAAAAATATTTAATAATGAGGTCGGGCAATTCATGGTGAAAACCTCCGATACAATCAGAGATGTCCATCTGATTGGGATAGGTGGAAACCATCGGAGAGTCATCGACGTTTGGGCCATCGGGACTCACACATATAAGTGATTTTGGGTTGGCGTTTGGTGAATTTCGAGGCTTAACCTGGACCGTCCATCCATTTAGGACGCGTCTCGAAGATCCGAAGAAAGTCGGGGATCGGCATATCGGGGATTCTGTGGACATGAAATCTCTGCATTTCGAAATCATGAAGTTCGAAACCCCGATGAGTGGGGGCCAGCTGTCTTCACATCAGAGAGGGAGGATAGTGCCATCGTGAGGGGCCAACTGTCAGCAAACAAGAGAGTCAGGATTCGAGGAATCAGGAATCCCGTGGACATATGCACTTGGGCATTGAAAACCCCGAAACTCCAACGAGAGGTAAGGTGGTGGTCATATAGAGGGAGGTCGTATGGACCCCAAAAGAGTAGCCCTGGGGACTAGCGAAAGTTGGAGCGCGTCGGGAATCGGAGGATCGTGGATCCAATGTGCATATGAACTTTGGTATTAGAAAGCTCGAAACCCCGACGAAAGGAAATCTATAAGGCTACGGTCTTGTGTGCATGGTCGTGTGGACTAGGAGCCTAGCGAGGGAGGGGCTAAGGCCAAAAGGAGCTCATCGGTGATCGGGGATTGCAGAGTACAATAACTCTTGGAAACGGGAAAGATGAAACCCCAATAACCTGAAATTAAGATCAAGGAAGACTGCGGTCAAGGTAAATTTTAATAATGAAAAGTCTCAGGAACAATAGACCCATACAAATTTTAACCTTGTCAAAAAGCAATTTTAACCCCATGTAATGTTTCATGCAACTCATCATTATCACAAAGGAGAGTTTTCTATTACGCAGGAGGACGGATCAGAGCCGTCAGATCTCGGGCAGATACCCGACAGCCGTCGGATCTACATGGAGTTGTAAGGGAGTTAAGTCCGCGAGGTCAAAAGGAGAAATCACGATGACAGGTGTGAAGGCATCGGGATATCGACGTTCGTGAAATTTGGATTCACGAGGTCAAGGAAGTCGAGACATTTTAAGTCTCGAAATAACGGGAACGATCTGGACCGTCCGTTTGAGGAGACACGTGGCGGAGATCGAACGACCCGTCAGTATATCAGCTACTAGGGTTTTGAGCTGACAGAGGATTTATGTCACCGGAGCATCGAAAACTCCGAAACAACGAGAGGCGATCAGGACCATCCATTCTTGGGACGCATGGCAGTGATCAGAGCCATCAGGAAAGGTCCCGACAGGAAGTCGTCCATCGAGCAATCGGGAGTCGGGAAATCGTGGATCCTGTGGACGAGTGGTCCTTGCAGTTCAGAAACGCGAGGCCTGATTTTTCGAAAAGTGAAAATCCCTGTGGTGGAAGCCAACTGTCATCATGGATAGGGATATCGAGAGTCCCGAGAACATAGCAACGAGAGTTGCGAAATCGCAAAATGCGATTTCCCGATGGGCTAAGGGACAGCAGGGCCCACGGAAGGGTCAACAATGGACAAGTGGTAGATTGCATCGCGGATCGGGATATCGTGAGTTTCGTGGACAAAGTATCCATGCACTACGAAATTGCGAACCCCGAAACCGCGACGTAATTAACTTAGCTCTTAAACCTTCTTTAAAACGAACTGATTAAATGATGTTTTAATTAAGACTTAAGCGTATCACGAAATCGGAGATCAGGGTTTCGTGATTCAATTTACATTGATCATTTGTTACGGGAAAACCCTAAATTCCGATTTCTTTAACATTAAATGGAAAAACTCGCAAATTTAAAGTTATATCCCTCTTTAAATAAGTTTTAATGGGGCACTGGAAAACTTATATTTTGTAAATTTTAACCATTCGTCGTCCAAAAGCAAACGATAAAAGGCATCGCGAATTTTGAAGTAACGAAATTCTTGCTCGAGAAGGTCTGAAAGCCTGATGGGAATCCATAAGGCAACGGTCACATAGGAGCAGGTCACATGGACCTAGGTATAGCTAGAAGGGCTAACACGCAAGGAAGAGGTGTATTGGGTATCGGGACATCGGGAATCTCGTAGATACGGGGTTCATGCATTTTGATATTGCGATGTCCGAAACCATGATAGGGGACAAGGCTGTGACCTTGTGGTATGATGGCCACATGGGACAAGATCTTAGCCCAGTGGGCTAATGCACAAAGTACTGCATCAGTAGATCGGTAATCGAGAGACTGTGAGGACAGAGGTTCGTGACTGCGAGAGTAGTGAAACCCTGAATCCCGACAGGGAATAGGACTACAGTCAGATAGGAGAGGGTCACATGGACCTAAGCATAGCCAGGGGAGGGATAAATATAGAAGATAGCGTATCGGCATATCAGAGATCGGAGGTTGTGAGGATAGGGAACTCTCGACATCGGGCATAAGGAAGCCTCGAAACCCGAAACTGAGTCAGGAATTTCACAGTTAGGTGCAAAAGGCCGTGGGGAATACGGGAAGACAATGTATATGCATACATATATACACATCTAACTACATGCATATACACATATGGATAAATTTATAAATACAAAATATATAAACCGAAGGCAAAATACCATAATCCGTCCAGAGCTGGAATTACAAGCAAATCATTTTTATTTTGCACTGCAAAAATAGGAAATTACCATTTATCACCAAAGTATAAGAAAGGTTCATGCAATTTCTTGACTCGATTAACTCCACGTTCTTAACGAAGGTACTGAAGCTATGCACAAGCTGGCGGACTGAATCGTACCTCTTACCATACCTGAGAGCGAACTCCGCAAATTGTACAGACTTGGGATTGGTTCCAATATTTTAACGAGACTAGACTCCAGGTCCTGGATATTGTCAATGACCATATCAATATACTCTATTTCTGAAAAATGATCTGGCAACAAATACAACAATACTAGCGATAGAAAAGTGCTAAGAACAATGGAGAGGAGGTGAGCCATGGCGGGAAAGATTCTTGGAACCTTTGACCAGAGCGAAGGCAAGATCTGTGGTGGAGAAAGAATGATGCGAGGAAAGTCCCAGTGGATGAGAAGGTGGAGGCAGAGGAAGGACGCGTAGGGATTCAAAGAGCTGACAGGTGTAGAATTTTGGGGTTAGATACGAGGGAACTAGAGGAAGCCAGGCGGGCACGTGGAATCCATGTGTGCCCGAGTCCATGTGTGTTCGTTTATTTATTTTTATATTTTAAAGTGTAAAAATAATTTAGAGTAAATTAAATAATTTAGTATAAATAATTTATAGATATATATATAAAGGTCAAGTTAGTTTAAATTAAAGTAAAGCTAAGTTGGGTTAAATTAGTGTAATGATAATTTTAAATTAATTATTGTATTTAAGTGTAAGGTTAGTCTACCTTAAAGTAATTAATTATGTTAGGGATTAGACTAGGACAAGCGGGAAGGAGGTGGCATATGCGCTAGGAAGTGACGAGTAAAGCACAAGGCTAAAGTAGCTACAGGGTAAGGGAACCAATAATTCTTTTCTCAAGGGTGAAGAAACCAAGC
>SNQJ01S0036930.1:49543-73142 GCA_010110895.2 Picea sitchensis
ACTGGTAAAGTCTACGAAGGTATACATACCCTACCCCCCTTTGTATTTGTACTTGTAATTTCTTAGGAACATGTTAGGACATACATACCCTATATATATGCTGCACACGTTTCCTTAATGTGGGAACCTTGAGAATGTGGATACTAATATTGGGAAGGAGTAGAAGTTTCCCCCAAATTTGTAGGAAATGTGAAATTGGGAGCCGCAATAAGATATATTGAAAATATATAAAAAAATTTGTTTTAAATTACAATGATATTTTAGATTAAAATGTATCTAGATAATGATATATTTTAAATCTTATCTCAATAAAATTAAAGGTCAATTGACAACAATGTTAATCCACGATACCATTGCTCCTATTTCAATAACTCAATATCTAAATTATTGATTTAATTTGTACTAATAATTAAAAAAAATTATTGAAAATATATGTATTAAATTTTAACCTCTTTTTAAAATTAAACTTTACATATATAAACTTCAAACATTGTTGTAAATTTGAACATTGTTCTTATTTTGGAAAAAACTAAATAGTACTACTCTTGTAATATGAAAATACAATAAAATTCAATGATATGGTGGTTGGTTGATAGCAACAACTAGAGCAAACCCTTGTCATGGATAGGGTATTGATTTATTTTAGTTTCATGTTTAGTATAGGCTTGAAGGAAAACATACATGCATTAAAAGTTTTTCATATCCACAACTATAAAGTAAGTATTATTAAGTTTTTTTTCTTAAATAAATTTTAAAATGATATTTAGTGTATTTGAGTATTTGTTTTATAGTGATATTTTAAATAAATATAATGAAAATATTTGTAATAAATTATGTATTAGTAAGAATGGAATAAAAATATTTACATTTTAATTTAATACAATTTTAATTTAAAAATCTCTATTTGAGAAACTCGTATTTTCTTAATGTTGAAGCTCCCAAACATCCAAAACAATTTCCACCAACTAAAATTCATATATATATCCACTAAAATTAAACTATTTTTTAACATGATTTTCTTATGGAGAAAGGTTATTTATATTTTGCCAAAAGATTAGGGAATCAAGTTGAAAGTTTCAAAAGAATGTTTAAATTTTAAATTCAAAGTATTTGATTAAGTGATGATTGTTAATTGTATTAAAATAATATTTTTTTTTGGAATTTTGTTTTTTAAGAAGTTTATGTGATAAAGACAATTAAAGACATAAAAGTCTTGATTGTAAAAGAACAACAAAGTTATTAATATCTAAGAAAATATTTATAAAGTTTATTTTATATTTTTAATATAAGATATTTTTTCTTTGTGAAAAAAATAAAAATAAAAATTTGATTACAAATACATGGCTTAAATTAAACAATTTTACTAAATAAGTTAGCCATAAACCAGAAATTATAAATGAGATTCTAAAAGCGACAAAATTTTATTTATTTATTAAAAACATACTTAAATATTATTTTATAAAAGAAAAATAATAAAGAACATTCAACAATGCTAAATAATATCTCTAAGTTTCATTACAGAACGATTATAAAAGCCTTAATTAATAAGCTTATGTGTTTTATTGAGAAAAATAGTTTATAATTATTATAACTAAATAAATGTAATATAATATTATAACTAAATAAATGTAATATATTACAATTTTGGAAACTTTCCAAATACATAAATATTAAAATTATGTTCATTGTAGAAAGCGTGTGATTGATAATTTTTAATAATAATAATGTGAGTTAAAATATTAAATTTTATAAAATAACGTTATTTTTAAAATTTAAATATTTTTTTATTTTTATTATTATTTTTTAATATTTAAAAATGTTAATAATTTTTATATAATAAAATTGTGTACGATATTTAATAAATAGCGTGAGTGGGCTTAATGGTTAGTGCAGACACATCCACGATGGGGCGAGAAATAAAAAAAATCCGTTCTTCTTTCACGAACAAATCCTCTCTTTTTACGGTTTTTAAATTGCAAAGTGGAAGAACCAACTTGAACTTTCAGTCAAGGATATCAGATTCTCGAACCAGACAAGTTTCTAAGACCTTAGTGGTCGCGTTCTGTAATTAAACGCATCCCCTTCAAAGTTCCTGGTGCGGGTCTAATAGTACCCGCGAGCTTCCCCTTCACGCTTGTGAAATCTCTAAGATTGAGCGCTAGCCCCCTTTTGACAAAGTCCTCCACATGACCACTGGCGGTGACCATGGGACTAACCAAAAGATGCCTCGTGATCTCATACCTCGGATGTTTTTCTATGGGTCAGACCCATTACTCTCGATTTCTGATTTCCCAATCAACGAATCCTTTGGGCGCTAGCTTTTCCCACTAGGCCCCTTCGATTGTATCATGTCTATAACTTGGGACCCAACTATCAAGCACTTTGGGACTTCGTGCTTCGCATCTCCCGAGCGTAGTTCACTTCTCTTCTCTGAAGTCCAATATGTGAACTCCCTCCAAGACCCAATCTACAGTCCATGCTCTCCCTTCGATCGATGACTGCAATCAAATCACAAGCTCGCATTTCGGGTGTTTCGATATAAGCCAACCCTAACTCTTTTGATCCCCAAACTCCCGAACTCCAAGCTCTGCTCACCTCAGATCAATGGTCTGAGACTCCCTGTGATCTAACAGTCCATACCTTCCCTCCGCGAATCGAGACCTCGTGTTTTAGGATTTTGGAAATTAGTTCACTCACCTCTTTTCTAGAAGTCCAATCTCCAAAATTCTGATAGTGTCAGATCAATGGTCAATGATCTTCTATGATCCTACAGTCCAAATAAACTCGCGAGTTCTCACAGCTCTTCTTTTCACTTTCTTGATTTGTGAATTAGTGAAATGTTGATCTCCCACCATGTGTCCTACCTCGATGGACGGTTCCGATGATTTCGTAACTTCGGGACATCGTAATGTCCACTCTCCTTGGAAATTTCAAGGGTTTGGGCCTTGTGCACTTTCCTTGGTATCCAATGATTACTAGTCCTCGTGCTCAGATCTGATGGCCCAGATCTGATCTCCTCCTGCGCACTCTTCTAATTGTCTAGATGTGGGTTCCAACAATCCAGATCTTTCACAGCGCTCGATCCAACGATCATTGTTGCTCCTCCTGATATCTCGCTTTCTTCCATGACTTGGAAGATTTTAGATGTTTCAAAGGTCTCGACCTTCGATTTACTTCCTACGAGCCCTAATGTATGGGGCTCGACTTCCTCTTTCCCTCTTGAGCTTACGAACTTGAAACAAGTTCACCTCTTGGACCTCATCTATGCTTCTGAAAAGCGCTTGTCTCTTCTGATATTGGTCCTTAGGGAATTTCAAATTCCCACGTACTCCTTGCATTAATATGCTCACGTCACATCCTCAGTTCATGACCTTTTTGAATCCAACGGTCTAGATCACATCGCAACTTCTAGCTTCAGAAGTTTAGTCTCTCCAATGTGCGATTATCCTGATGTCTAAACTCCGATCTTGCCAATCCGATAGTCAAGGAGGGCCTCGATAGATCCTTGGATCTATGGTCTAGGTCACATTGCTACTTCGGGTTTTGGAGGATCCATCCCCTTCACGATGATTACCAACATTCTTTGAACTTGCGAAGACTAAGGGAGTCGAGGTGTTAACGCCTGTGACCCTTCTTCAAATCTAATGGTCGCGACCAACCTTCAATTCTCCCAAACATATCTCATCTGTTCATCTTCCAAAGGAAAGGATATTCCCTTTCGATACTTGAATCTCACTATTCTTCCTGAGCTTTGTTGGCTCTAAAAGGATTAAGAGTTTTGTTCTCTTTCTCTTGAATGTAATCCTTGGTAGAATTATTTTGTGCTACACTTACATTCATTACTCAACTCTAGAACTTAATATGGTCTTGGTCTCTGCCCACCCTATAGAGATTCGGTGCATACATGAACTACCTCTCCTGAGATTAATAGACTTTGTCCTCACAGTGATTGTGGGATTCAACCTTTGCAATCAAGGAAGTAATCACTCGACTCTAGGACAGTGATGAAATTCCCTGGAAAAAGTGATTCTGAGGAATTAAACTAGAGAATAAGGAAAATCAAGCAGATGTAAAAATTTTCAAGGAACAAACGCATACTCTTAACTTAATCATTCAATACATAAACCATTTATAGGCATATAAATACAAGCATAAATCCATTAATTCTAATTCAAAGCACAAGGCATAAAAACACTTATCAGAACAACAAGGCATGATGCGACTATTGAGAGGACTGCTCTCTTCCACTGAACCATAGGCTCAATCACTCCCAATGGATTTATCACTGGCCACCCCCTATCTTAGGCCATGATGCTTTGAGATCCAATCTATGACCTCCATATCAACGGAAGTTAGGGATGAAGGTTACTCTCCTTCTCCTAATACAGGAATAGATAAGGACAAAGGTTACTCTCCTTCTCCTAGCTCTGTCTCTATCATCTGTGATCATAACTCACTTTCTCTCTTTCAATCCTTCCTCAGACCCAAGAGCTTCTGCACTCTTTCCAGGTCCTCTATACCCACACCACGCTTCCTTTCTTGCCTTTCTCAGCAAGATTGTGTGTGACTCTAATTCCCCAGTCCATGGTCAGGTCTAGAAGCCTTACAGATGTGCAGTCTACCCCATCCCCTCATTAACTCTTGAGGAGGCCTTCCCACCTACGAGCCTGATGAGAATTCATTCCTGGTTAGAGGGTTGTTCTAATCTTGAGAAATTTAAATCCAGAATGGTACTGGTTCGATGAAGGTTAACGAAACCATTCTGGGTCCCTTCCACCACCTTTTTATTAGCAATCGTGGTCTCTCTTAGCACGTCCCCTTCACAACAGTCATGCAATACATATCCATTTTCTGTTAAAATAACAAAATTTACATTCACACCTTTGAGTTTTTTATATTTCCCTAGCCAATATAGTTATATTTAAAGATTGGGGGAAACAGGGTGTTACAATTCCCTCCCCCTTAAAGGAACATCGGCCTTGATGTTTTATCTATCAACACAATATGTATGTACAGAAGTAAACAAAATTGGATATGCATGTATCATGGAATCTTCTATTTCCCACGTAGCCTCATCTGAGCCAAAGTGTTTCCACTGCATCTTGACTTGTGCAATGGTTCGATTCCTGTGTGAGGTTTCCTTCCTATCTAGTATGCATTAGGGTTCTGGCAGGAATTATCCCTCTGGTTCCACCTGGATCACAGACCAGTCAATTATATGATTAGCATCATGTACATATTTCTTCAATAATGAAACATGGAAAACATTATGTTCCTTTACAGTGGGAGGAAGTGCTAGCCTATAGGCTACAGGTCCCACTCTATATAAGACTTCAAAGGGTCCACAATACCAAGGTGCCAATTTGGCACCGACTCCAATTCTCAGGAGACTCTTCCTGGGTCTAACTCTAAGATAGACATGGTCTCTGGTATTGAACTCTCTGGGATTTATCTTTATATCGGCGTAACTTTTTTGTCTATCTTGAGCAATCTTCATATTTTGTCTTATCTGAACCACTTTATTTTCCATTTCTTTCATAATGTCAGGTCCGATTTTAATTCTATCCACTGGGTTAATCCAGCTGATTGGAATCTTGCATTGTCTGCCATAGAGGACTTCAAAAGGGTTCATCTTCAAGGATTCCTGATAACCGTTGTTGTAGGAAAACTCTACCAATCGTAGGTAGTCTTCCCACTTCTTAGGTTGATGCATTACATGAATCCTTATCATGTTTTCTACTATTTGGTTCACTCTTGATGTATTTCCATCAGTTTGAGTGTGATAGGCTTTGATGAACAATACTTTAGTCTCATAACCATCCATTAGGGATTTCCAAAATTTTGAGGAAAATTTGGTATCTCTGTCAGATACAGTTTCCTTGGGCATGCCATGTAGTTTGATCATCTCCTTCCTGAAGATGTTGGAAATATCTATTGCCTTGCAAGTTGACTTGGTAGGGATGAAATGAGAAGACTTACTCAATTTTTCCACCATGACCATGATGGCATCCTTTTGCTTGGTCAAATTTGGTTAAACTATGATGAAATCTATGGAGATGGTTTCCCATTTTCATTCTGGGATTGGTAGGGATTGTAACAATCCTGTTGGGTGTCATTGTTCTGCCTTAACTTGTTGGCATTCTAGGCACTTAGCTAGATAATTAGCTATGTCTTTATTCAACCCAAGCCAATAGAATTGTTTCGTAGTGGCCGCGATCATCTTCTGATATCCTGGGTGACCAGTATATGGTCTCTAATGTAGTTCATCCATTATGAACCTCTTCAATTCGTCATAGTTTGGAATATACAATATATTTCTATAAGTCAACAACCCTTCCTCGAGCATTTGGTATCCTTCATACTTTATCCCTATAGGCTCTTGTCTTAGGTATGAGGTCACGGTCTTGAAGAATGCATCTGTCTCTTTTGAATTTTTGACTCTTTCCTCGACATTCGTCTCGCAGGTGCTTATTACTGCCAGATGAATCATTTTTATACTTATGCTAAGGGAATCGACCACCCTATTTTCCTTTCCTTTGATGTGTTTGATTTCAAAATCAAAATCACTAAGGAGAGCCATCCACTTAGATTTTCTAGCATTGAGTTTTGGTTGATCAAACAGGTTCCTCAACCCATAATGGTTTGTCATAAGCACAAATATCCTACCCAAGAGGTAGTACCTCCATATTTTTAAAGAATGTACTATGGCCGCCAAATCTAGTTAATGGGTCACATAATTGATCTCATGCTCATTTAATTTCCAGGACACGCAACAAATTACATGTCCCTCTTGTGTAAGGACTCCTCCGAGTCATTCCTTACAGACATCTGTACACATGAGGAAATCATTATCCGGGTCTATAATATTTAGCACGAGTGCATGGGTTAGGAGGTATTTCAATTCCTAAAATATTTCTTCACATTTTGATGTCCAAATGAATTTAATCCCCTTTTTCTGAAGGGCAGTGATTGGACAACCAATTTTGGAAAACCCTTTTATGAACCTTATATAGAATCCTTCTAGGCCCATGAAGGAGATAATATCGGATACATCCTTTGGGGTAGACCATTCCATAATAGATCTGATATTTTCAGGGTCCACTACCACCCCTTCCTTAGAAATGACATGGCTTAAGTAATAGACTTCCTTCTAAAAGAAATCACACTTGCTAAACTTAGGGTAGAGATGATGCTCTCTTACAACTTGAAGTACGAGTCTAAGATGTTATTCGTTCTCCTCCCTACTCTTGGATTATATTAGGATATCATCAATGAAAACAAACACAAATTTTTCCAGGAATTTGTTGAGTACATTATTCATCATGCACATAAAAGTGCCGGGGGCATTGGTTAACCCAAATGTCACCACCACGAATTCATAGTCACGACCATACCTCGTCCTAAATTATGTTTTGTGTATGTCTTAATCCTTAATGTAGACTTGGTGGTATCTTGACCTTAAGTCGATCTTCAAGAAGATGGAAGCACCTGCCAATTGGTTGAACAGGTCATCGATTCTTGGTAAGGGGTACCTCATCTTGATAGTTTTCTTATTGAGTTGTCTATAATCTATGCACAGTTGGAGTGTGCCATATTTATTTTTCACAAAAAAGATGGGTGCTCCCCATGGAGATACACTGGGTCAGATGTAGCTTTTGTCCATAATCTCCTTTGGTTGTATCTTGAGCTCAACCAGTTCTAGCGTGCTCATTCTATATGGCGTTCTATATGCTGGTAACGCTCCTGGTGTAAGTTTTATTGAGAAGTCAATATATCTTCTCGGAGGTATATCTGGTACCTCTTCCAGGAACATGTCCTTGTATTCTCTTAATATAGGGTGGTCCTCTAGGTTTGGTTTGACATTCTCAATAGATTCCAGTACTTGTATGGAATATAAGGAACACCCCTTTCTACAATAATTTTTCATTTGAAGGGTTGATATTTGTCTCACTGATATAGGCTTCTGAATACCTTGGAGGGTAATTTTTCTCCCTTCTTCATTTACACATTTTAAAGTTTTATGATAATATTCCAATTTAGTTTTATAAGTAGACAACCAATCCATACCAATCAACAAGTCATAAGATCCCATGGGAAGTATGTTAAGGGTCGCTTGGGTGGGCAATCCACCCATGATCAATTGACAGGCTGGTATGACCTCTGCCACTTTTCGTTTGGTCCCAGTGGCTAATCACATGAACCACGGTTTAACATGTCTAATTGGTTGTTTTTTACACTTATCAACAGTATGAGGGGCCACGTCACTTAAATTAGAAAATGGGTCAATTAAAATAGAAACTACATACTGAAGCTTAGTAGTCGGCTTGATTATTTTCCAAGGCTGCATAGATTTGTGGCATGCTCCTAGCCACATCATTGACGGTGATAGCTTCTTAGATATTGTAGAATCTCTTATTGTTTTGTTGTTTGTGTGGGAAGTCCCTCAATTGATGATCTTCTCCACATCCCCAACATTTTAAGGGTTCCTTCTTTAGTTTATCGGTCTTTTCTGGGACTATATTAAAAGGTTTATTTCCACTCTGAGAGGGGAAATTTTGTTGATATACACTTCTAGTAGTAAGAATCCTTCTAGAATATTTTCCATAGTTCTCAAATCTTGAGGATTTAATCCCCTTCTTATGGAATCCCGAACTACTCTTCTTCTTCCAGTCCCCGTGAGGTATTGTCTTACTCCCAAACTGTTCATAACAATACCTCGCCTTCTGGATAGTTTCTTCTAAGATCTTTGGCTCGTTGAACTCAATCCTGTCCCTGTAGGTATGAGGTAACTCACTAATGAACCGTTGCATTTTTACTTTTTGATCTTTTATGTAGGGTACATACCTCAGTAGTTCAAGGAATTTATTGACAAATTTATCTATGGTGAGCTAACCAAACCTGATTTCATATAATTCCTTAGTCTTCCCATCCATGTATCTCTCTAACATATACTACTTCCTCAAGTATTTCTCAAACTATTTCCATGACAGGTCTTTCTCATGGACTCCTTTCACATTCCTAAGATCTTCCCACCAAATGGAAGCCTTTCCATTTAGGTTAAATATGGCTATTTGAGCCTTCAAGTTTTCAGAGTAACCATGGAATCTGAAGTATTTGTTTAAACCACACAGCCAAACTTTATCTTCTTCTCCTGTCCTAATATCTCCATCGAAATAGGGTGGTTTGGCTTTCTTGAATTCTTTAGGATCATGATTTTTGGAACGCTTTCGCTTCTTTCTTTCCTTTCAGAACGTGAGCTTTCTCTGCTACAAGAAGATCCTTCAGATTTTCCAGCTTCCTTTCTAGAGGAATCTACCGATGAGTTTCCAGGTTGGACCTTATTCGAGGCACTTCTCCCAGTGTGGTCACTTATGGAGTCATGTTTTCGAATCTCAGGTGGACTTTGACTTCTCTTCTTATGTCGTCGGTCCACATGACTAGTTGTGGTTTCATGTTGTAGTTGCCTCTATATGTCAGATGATGCAGGAGCATTTCCCACGACAAGCGAGCCAGCATGGAAGACAATGAACAACTGGACAAGTCTAGCTAAAAATTTTTGAATTTTCATCCAAGATGATGCGCCAATGTATAAATGATGCATTTATGAAAAACGCCTTTTGTATATTGTATTGGACTTTTGTATATTGTATAGGAGGCATCTAATCTAGTTAATGTTGGTAGATAGGATTTTTAATTCTAGATTTGATAGTTTAGAGTCCGAGAGGGAAAACGGATATAGACACCCTCATTGTACCATTGTAACATAATGGAAGAATTCAGGAGAAGAGAAGAGAAAGAAGAGAACAGTGTATGAAGAACACCCATGTACAGGCATTTGAATTTATAGAAGAAAGTTCTGATTCAAATTCATGGTTTGTGTTGTTTCTCTGTGTATATTGTAGATGTGCTCATGAATGTTTGCTTCTTGTCATACATTTGTTTTTATATGTTGTGTATGTGATTTCATGTTTCAACCTGAAGTCTGAAGGGGAGATGGAATGAGTTTCAATTGTTTCTCTATCTGAGCCGGGAGATTCCTGCAAGGTGTGCAGTCGAAAATCATCCGCAAGGAGTGCGTTGATGAAGGCTCAGGTAGTCTAACTTTTGTTCTTATTCACTCAGAAGTGAAAATGGGTTGCTGAAGCCGTGCAAGGAGTGCACAGGCTGAAGAGAAAGTCTCAGTCGTGAATCTGAGAAGAAGGAAATCGAAGACTACTGCTGCAGGAGTGCGCAGAATCGGAAGGATTCAACACTTGGGAGTGTTGTATGTTTTCCGCAAGGAGTGCGTGCAAGTCCCTCTGAAAGAATCAGAGTGGGGAAGCTCAGGACGTATAGAACCTTTGAGATATTGTCAAAGGAGAGCACAAGAATTTTGTGTCGTGGAATGTTCAAGAAAGAGTTGCAAGTGCGGGTGTTGGAGGGCAAGTGTTGATAAGGAATACTTAGCCATTCTCAAGAAATCTTCAAAGAGGAGGAACCGACGGCTTAGATATTGTGGCGAGGATCGAAAAATCCCGTCAGTCGTTGGATTTTCCGAAACAGTGGCGAGGTTACAGTTATACCCAGGAGGACGAACCCAAAAGATTGTGATCTGTTGGATCAACAGTCGATTTTCCCGTCAGCCATTAGATCTTGAAGAGTTGCGCAGGGGTTAAGCCCTAGTGTGCAGAGGAGAAGTCCCAGACAAGTCATCAGGATATTGGAGACCTTGTGGGTTTCGAAAACCTGAGAGAAAATCATAGCATTGATCCCGGTAGGACACGTGTCATGCATCAAGGGAGGAGTCGGGATTTAACACATCGGGGTTTTCGGAGGTAAGAAACTCTTGCACGTTGGAATCATGATCTGCGATATCCCAACGAGCTTTGAACCGTCCATCGGCAAGGACGCGTGGAAAGAGATCCTGAAGACTCGGAGTTTGGGGCATCGGAGTTTTCGGAAGCAAGAAACTCTTTCAACTTGAAGTCACGATCCACGATATCCCGATGAGGGAGATGTGTGGGCCACAGAGGAATATAGTGGAGGACAGGTGTCACCTCGTATCAGGGATCGAGACTTGAAGAGTTCCGTGAATTAGTGCAACGGGAATCGCGATATCCCGATACGGGATTTCCCGATCACCATAGGAGTGTGGGCCATAGGCGCCAGAGCAAAGGACCGGTGTTGGAAGGTCAACCCTTGCAAGAGTCAACACCAAGTGGCATCGGGGATCGGAGAATCAGAGATACCGAGAGCGTAATTCTACACATTCCAATTCCATGAATTTCAAAACTCCGGCAGGGGAAAGGACCGGGGTCTCGTGGACTAGAAGGTCACATGAGAAAGAAGTTAGTCAGAGGGAGCTAAGGAGTGGAGAGAGGTACCATCGGGGATTGGGAGTCAGGGATCCGTGAGGGCAGTGAATCACGACCTCGTAAGTGTCGATTTCCCATCGGGGAAATTCCCGATAGAAGCAGGAAGTGTGGGTGAATATTCATCGGGGTTTGGGGATTTGAGAGACCCGATCCGGTGGCTTCAGGACTCACGATTTTGCAAAGTCCGATTTCCCGATTTGAAGTAGGGAGATCAAAAGGAGCATTCTGTGGGTATTGAGAACTCCCAATAAGGGAGAAGAAGAGCATTTCAGTTCTTCGGGCCTAAGGAAGAGAAGGCCATGTGGGAGCGGACGTGCCCTGGGTGGCACGTTTACGTCAGAGTGGTATCAGAGTGAGAAAATTTCTTTGCTTTCTGTAGTAGAGAAGAAAATAAAATTTCACCATGCTGCCAAGAAGAGAAATACAATCACTCGATCCAGAGGATAGGGAGAACCAGAGAAGAAGAGGGAGACAAGCACAGAATCCAAAAATGGAGAGGCAGATACGTGATCTCCGAGAGAGACTAGAAGATATGGAGGCAGCACAGAGATGCATAGCTAGTGCTGGAGATCTAAGTGACTCCGAAGGCGAAGTTGAGTTTGAACAACAAGGAGAAGTTGCAGTCAAAGATGCAGCCAATGAGCGATTAATTAAGGCTATCGCCCAGATGAGTTCGAAGACAAAGATGGACATTCCAACTTATGAAGGGAATCTGGATGCAGAAGAACTTCTATACTGGATTAGAGCCCTTGACACATACTTTGATTATGAAGACATCGAAGAAGATAAGAAGGTTAGGCATGCTGTCACAAAATTGAAGCGACACACAGCATTATGGTGGGACAAGCTTCAAGCAGATAGGCGCTGCAAAGGTAAGCAAAAGATTAAAAGCTGGGATCGAATGATTGCAAAGATGAAGGAAAAGTTCATCCCAAGGGATTATCAAATCACACTATTCAGGAGAATGCAGAACCTGAGATAGAAGTTGATGACAGTGAAGGAGTATACTGAGGAATTCTACAAGCTAAATATCAAAGCAGGTCATCGGGAGAGCGATGATGAAAAAGTTGCCAGGTATATGAATGGCTTGAGATATGATATCCAGGACGAGATGAGTATGAAAACCATCCGAACGACGGAAGATGCATATCATATGGCTTTGAAAGCTGAAGAGAAGTTGAACCGTAAGCCAGGACAGCGAGGCCGAGGTAGGAGCCAGCCAAAAGGTAAGTCAGTTGCCCAAGATAGGTTCCAGAAATCCAAGGACGACTGGAAGAAGCCTCAGACTAGAACAAAAAGACGTGGAAGTTCACATCGAGGCCAGCACGTTGAACAACGAAGGCAGCATGCAGAACAGGGCAAAGGATACGTTGATAATAACACATTTCCTCGTACCAGAGGTAGAGGAAGAGGCAGAGGTGGAGTCATCACATGCTTCACGTGTGGAAAGAATGGACACAAGTCATTTGACTA
Source organism: Picea sitchensis (assembly GCA_010110895.2). Classification (NCBI taxonomy): domain Eukaryota; kingdom Viridiplantae; phylum Streptophyta; class Pinopsida; order Pinales; family Pinaceae; genus Picea; species Picea sitchensis. Next base: position 62,371 of record SNQJ01S0036930.1, read on the forward strand.
TCCAGATAAGAAGAAGGATGGAGGAGAAGATCACATCGCCGAGGCACATAGGTGAGATGTTGAAGAAGAAGACGCAGAANAAACTTTTCAGAACTACTTGCAAGACCAAAGACAGGGTGTGCAAGGTTATCGTGGACAGCGGTAGCACAGATAATCTTGTTTCAACCGAGATGGTGGAGAAACTGGAGTTGGAGACGATTGATCATCCGAGTCCATACAAAGTTTCATGGCTAAAGAAGGGACATCAGGTAAATGTCACTGAACAGTTCTTAGTGGACATTAAGATAGGAGGATATAATGATAGGATTTTATGTGATGTTATTCGTATGGATGTGTGTCATTTATTGCTATGTAGACCATGGCAATATGACAGGAACGTAATTCATGATGGGAATATGAATACATATACTTTAGAGAAGAATGGGAGAACACATATGTTACCTTCGATAAAAGATAAACAAGTAAAACCAGAAGTGAGAAATACTGTACTTCTCATGAGTGGGAAGGAGCTTCTTACGGAGGTGAAGAAGAAGGAAGATCCACAATTTTTTGTTGTCAGGAAGCCCAAAATCGTTTTGACCAGCACAAGAGTGGGTGATTTGATGGAAGAAATTCAGGAACTGCTGGAAGAGTTCGCTAACATTGTGGTAGACGAATTACCTCATTCATTGCCTCCGATGAGGAGCGTAAGTCACCATATAGACCTCATACTGGGAGCTAGTTTTCCAAACAAAGATGCGTACAGGTTGACGCCGCAGGAGAACGAAGAGGTCAAAAGGCAGGTACAGGAACTGTTAGATAAAGGTTTGGTCAGGGAAAGTTTAATCCTGTGTGTCATTCCAACGGTATTAAGTCCAAAGAAAGATGGAGGTTGGAGAATGTGCACCGATTCCAGAGCCATTAACAAGATAACCATCAGGTACAGGTTTCCATTGCCACGGATGGACGACTTGATGGACTGTTTAAGTGGAGCCAAATTTTTTTCAANAAACTTTTCAGAACTACTTGCAAGACCAAAGACAGGGTGTGCAAGGTTATCGTGGACAGCGGTAGCACAGATAATCTTGTTTCAACCGAGATGGTGGAGAAACTGGAGTTGGAGACGATTGATCATCCGAGTCCATACAAAGTTTCATGGCTAAAGAAGGGACATCAGGTAAATGTCACTGAACAGTTCTTAGTGGACATTAAGATAGGAGGATATAATGATAGGATTTTATGTGATGTTATTCGTATGGATGTGTGTCATTTATTGCTATGTAGACCATGGCAATATGACAGGAACGTAATTCATGATGGGAATATGAATACATATACTTTAGAGAAGAATGGGAGAACACATATGTTACCTTCGATAAAAGATAAACAAGTAAAACCAGAAGTGAGAAATACTGTACTTCTCATGAGTGGGAAGGAGCTTCTTACGGAGGTGAAGAAGAAGGAAGATCCACAATTTTTTGTTGTCAGGAAGCCCAAAATCGTTTTGACCAGCACAAGAGTGGGTGATTTGATGGAAGAAATTCAGGAACTGCTGGAAGAGTTCGCTAACATTGTGGTAGACGAATTACCTCATTCATTGCCTCCGATGAGGAGCGTAAGTCACCATATAGACCTCATACTGGGAGCTAGTTTTCCAAACAAAGATGCGTACAGGTTGACGCCGCAGGAGAACGAAGAGGTCAAAAGGCAGGTACAGGAACTGTTAGATAAAGGTTTGGTCAGGGAAAGTTTAATCCTGTGTGTCATTCCAACGGTATTAAGTCCAAAGAAAGATGGAGGTTGGAGAATGTGCACCGATTCCAGAGCCATTAACAAGATAACCATCAGGTACAGGTTTCCATTGCCACGGATGGACGACTTGATGGACTGTTTAAGTGGAGCCAAATTTTTTTCAAAGGTTGATTTGAAAAGCGGATACCATTAGATTCGCATGAGGGAAGGCGATGAGTGGAAGACAGCCTTCAAAACCAACGAAGGGCTATACGAATGGCTAGTCATGCCGTTTGGCTTGACGAATGCGCCAGGTACCTTCATGAGGTTGATGAATGAAGTGCTGAAGGAATTTATCGAGAAATTTGTCATCGTGTATCTGGATGACATATTTATTTTCAGAAAAACAAAAGCAGAACATCTGAAGCATTTAGCTACAGTAATGAAGAAGCTACAACAGGAGAAGTTGTTGATAAATATGAGGAAATCTTCATTTATGAAGACAGAACTCAATTACTTGGGATTTGTCATATCGGTGATTGAATTAAAGATGGATCCAAGTAAAGTGGATGTGATTAAGAATTGGCCATCACCAAGAAATGTTTTCGAGGGGAGAAGTTTTCATGGACTAGCTAGTTTCTACCGGAAATTCATTAGAAATTTCAGTGGAATTAGCGCAGCAATGATGGACACAATCAAGAAAAGACATAAATCTTTTCATTGGACTAAAGAGGCAGGGAAGAGTTTCAATCTGTTGAAAAGGAAGATTATGGAACAACCAATTCTGGTGTTGCCGGATTTTCAAAAGACGTTCCAGGTAAAATGTGATGCGAGTGGGTTCACCATAGGAGCGGTCTTGAGTCAGGAGGACCGACCGATTGCATATTTCAGTGAGAAGCTGAATGAGACGAAAGAGAAATATTCCACATATGATAAGGAATTTTATTTCGTCATACAGGCATTGAAGAAATGGAGACACTATTTGATTCCGAGAGAATTTGTTTTGTATAGTCATAACCATGCATTGCAGTATGTAACTCAACAGGATAAGTTGAATTAGAGGCATGTTAAATGGGTAGAATAGATGAAAAATTTTACATTTGTAATTAAACATATTTCGGGTAATACTAACAAAGTGGTTGATGCTTTGAGCAGGAAATGTTTGTTGTCGCAGGATCTCAAAGTCAAGACTTTAGGCTTTGATGATCTTAAGGACATGTATGCAACTGATCAGAATTTCAGTGAAGCATATGGAACAACTGAGAACCCAGTTCTCAAAGATCGAAGTCAATGGATAGAGTATGTGATCCAGGATGGATTGTTGTTCAAAGGCAATCAACTACGCATTCCAAATTGCTCCATGAGGGAGAATCTGTTAAAAGAAAAACACAGCGGAGGCTTGGCAGGGCATTTTGGCCACGACAAGACATTTGCAAAGCTAAGAGAAGAATACTTTTGGCCATGAATGCGGTTGGAAGTCAAGAGGTTTGTCGACAGATGTAGAATTTGCCAGCATTCAAAGGGCAGGAAACAGAATGCGGGATTCTATCAACCATTACCCATACTCGAGAAACCGTGGGATGAAATCAGCATGGATTTCGTATTGGGATTGCCTAGGACGCAAAGAGGACATGATTCGATCTTTGTGGTGGTTGAAAGGTTTTCCAAAATGGCACATTTTATCTCATGCCAGAAGACCAGCGATGCGACTCACATCGCAAATTTGTTCTTCAAGGAGGTCATTCGACTTCATGGATTGCCGAGAAGTATAGTTTCAGACAGAGACACGAAATTCATTGGACAATTTTGGAGGACACTCTGGAAGAAGATGGGGACTAATTTGATGTTTAGTTCTGCCTATCATACATAGACAGATGGGAAAATAGAGGTGGTAAATAGGAGTCTGGGAGACTTTCTAAGAAGCTTGGTGACAGAGCACCACAGCAGTTGGGACAATGTGTTGCCATAGGCAGAGTTTGCGTACAGTGACTCAGTGAACAGAAGCACATGGAAAAGTCCATTTGAGATTGTATACGACAGGCAGCCAAGAGGAGTTTCTGAACTGAGGGATTCAGAACAGATAATAACTAAGAGCGCAAGTGCTGAAGAATTCGCAGAGGCGATGAAAGAACTTCACGATCAGGTGAAGGAGTGACTGATGAAATCAAATCAAGAATATAAGCACAGAGTCGATCAGTGGAAGAGACAACTTCGGTTCGAAGTTGGTGAGTTAGTTCTGGCACATTTGAGGAAAGAAAGGTTCCCAAGGGGAACATATAATAAACTAAAGATGAAGAAAATTGGGCCATGTAGGGTCTTGAGGAAGTTGGGAGAAACTGCTTATGAAATTGAGTTGCCGGATGGGATCGGAATATCTCTGACATTCAATGTCTTAGACTTATATTCATATAAGGCTGAGAAATAAGGAGCTGGAAGTGATGAACAACCAGAGGTTCAGTGGCAGAAGAAGATGTCGATTGCAGAAAAGCCACAGATGGAGCGTATACTCGACAGGAAGGTGAGCAAAAAGACCAGACGAAAGGAACACTATGAGTATCTGGTCAAATGGAAGGACCATCCAATGGAACATGCCAGTTGGGAGACTAAAGCAGAGATTCAAAAGCATGGATAGACCGTGCAGGAGCTCATGGATAGGAGCCCATGAAAGTTTTCAAGTGAAGGAGTATGATGCAGGAGCATCACCCACGACAAGCGAGCCAGCATGGAAGACAATGAACAGTTGGACAAGTCCAGCCGAAATTTTTTGAATTTTCATCCAAGATGATGCGCCAATGTTTAAATGATGCAGTTATGAAAAATGCCTTTTGTATATTGTATTGGACTTTGAGCGATACGCTCTCGTCCTTAGTAGATAGGAGGCATTTAATCTAGTTAATGTTGGTAGATAGGATTTTTAATTATAGATTTGATAGTTTAGAGTTCGATATGGAAAACGGATATAGACACCCTCATTGTACCATTTTAACATAATGGAAGCATTCAGGAGAAGAGAAGAGCAAGAAGAGAACAGTGTATGAAGAACACCCATGTACAGGCATTTGAATTTATAGAAGAAAGTTCTGATTCAAATTCATGGTTTGTGTTGTTTCTCTGTGTATATTGTTGATGTGCTCATGAATGTTTTCTTATTGTCATACATTTGATTTTATATGCTGTGTATGTGATTTCATGTTTCCACCTGAAGTCTGAAGGGGAGATGGAATGAGTTTCAATTGTTTCTCTATCTGAGCCGGGAGATTCCTGCAAGGTGTGCAGTCGAAAATCATCCGCAAGGAGTGCATTGATGAAGGCTCAGGTAGTCTAAATTTTGTTCTTATTCACTCAAAAGTGAAAATGGGTTGCTGAAGCCGTGCAAGGAGTGTGCAGGCTGAAGAGAAAGTCTAAGTCGTGAATCTGAGAAAAAGGAAATCGAAGAGTGCTGCTGCAGGAGTGCACAGAGTCGGAAGGATTCAACACTTGGGAGTGTTGTATGTTTGTCGCAAGGAGTGCATGCAAGTCCCTCTGAAAGAATCAGAGTGGGGAAGCTCAGGAGGTATAGAACCTTTGAGATATCATCAAAGGAGAGCACAGGAATTTTGTGCCGTGGAATGTTCAAGCAAGAGTTGTAAGTGCGGGTGTTGGAGGGAAAGTGTTGATAAGGAATACTTAGCCATTCTCAAGAGATCTTCAAGGAGGAGGAACCGACGGCTTAGATCTTGTGGCGAGGATCGAAAAATCCCATCAGTCGTTGGATTTTCTGAAACAACGGCGAGGTTAAAGTTATACCCAGGAGGATGAGCCCAGAAGATTGTGATCCGTTGGATCAATGGTCGATTTTCCCATCAGCCGTTAGATCTTGAAGAGTCACGCAGAGGTTAAGCCCTAGTGTGTAGAGGAGAAGTCCCAGACAAGTCATCGGGATATTGGAGACCTTGTGGGTTTCGAAAACCCGAGAGAAAATCATAGTGTTGATCCCGGCAGGACACGTGTGAGGCATCAAGAGAGGAGTCAGGATTTAACACATCGAGGTTTTCGGAGGTAAGAAACTCTTGCACATTGGAATCGCGATCCGCGATATCCCGACGAGCTTTGAACCGTCCATCGGCGAGGACGTGTGGCAAGAGATACCGAAGAGTCGGAGTTTGGGGCATCGGAGTTTCCGGAAGCAAGAAACTCTTGCAACTTGAAGTGGCGATCTGCGATATCCCGACGAGGGAGTCGTGTGGGCCACAGAGGAAGATAGTGGAGGACAGGTGTCACCCCGTATCAGGGACCGTGACTTGAAGAGTTCTGTGAATTAGTGCAATGGGAATCGTGATATCCCGATACGCGATTTCCTGATCACCACAGGAGTGTGGGCCATAGGCGCCAGAGCAAAGGACCGGTGTTGGAAGGTCAACTCTCACAGGAGTCAACGCCAAGTGGCATCAGGGATCAGAGAATCGGAGATACCGAGAGCATAAGTTCTACACATTCCAATACCGCGAATTCCGAAACTCTGACAGGGGAAAGGACCGGGGTCTTGTGGACTAGCAGGTCGCATGAGAAAGGAGTTAGCCAGAGGGAGATAAGGAGTGGAGAGAGGTACCATTGGGGATCGAGAGTCGGGGATCTATGAGGGCAGTGAATCACGACCTCGTAAGTGCCAATTTCCCGATGGGGAAATTCCCGACAAGAGCAGGAAGCGTGGGTGAATATTCATCGGGGTTCGGGGATTTGAGAGACCTGATATGGTGGTTTCAAGACTCGCGATTTTGCAAAGTACGATTTCCCGATTTGAAGTAGGGAGATCAGAAGGAGCATTTTGTGGGTATTGAGAACTCCCGATAAGGGAGCAGAAGAGCATTTAATTTCTTTGGGCCTAAGGACGAGAAGGTCCTGTGGGAGCGGACGTGCCCTGGGTGGCGCGTTTGCGTCATCAGACAAGATCTGCAGCAAGATTGAGTTAATTTGTGTTTGTTTTTATTTCTCCTTTATCAATCTCTTGTTGTCATCCTTTCAACTTTGTAATTTGTCCCTAAGCCTCCTTACAGTTTCATCCAGATCGAGAGGGGTTTCTAATGCCCTCCCTTTGTCATATTCTTCATCTCTATTGTGGGAACCATCCCCCACTTCATGACACGTCACCATGCTTTATTCTTGAAGTTTTTTTGTGATTTGCTGACTGCTCGAGTGTTGAAAAAAACACTTATTGTTATCTAACAGTCTATTAGTTCATGAACAATACACGGTTCAATTTCTTAAATGCACACACACAGTAGAAAGTTTCATTCTTTTCTTTAATAACATTTTTAACTAGACTTATTAAGAAAAGGTAAGGTAGATTGTCACTCTTTTAAAAGTACTGCAAATAGAGTTTTAAGTGACTCATCCATGAGCCCAAGCAGGGAAAGTGTTGTAACCTTCCTCTGATATGAATTTGTAACAAACCCCCAATGGGGCAAGAAATAAAAAAAAATCGTTCTCCTTTCAGGAACAAATCCTCTCTTTCTACGGTTCCTAAATTTTAAATTCGGGGAACTAACCCGGACTCCCTGTCAAGGATCTCTGATTCTAGAACCAGACAACTCTCTAAAACCTTAGTGGCCTCGTTCTATAATTAAATGCATCCCCTTTCGAACTCCTAGTGCGGTTCTAATAGTACCTGTGACCTTCCCCTTCATGCTTGTGAAATCTCTGAGTTTGAGCGCTAGCATGCTTTTTGACAAACTCCTCCACATGACCACTCGCGGTGACCATGGGACTAACCAAAAGGTGCTTCATGATCTCGAACCTATCGTTTTTTTTGATTGGCCAGACCCCTTACTCCTGATTTTCGATTTCTCGATCAACGAACCATCTGGGCACTAGCTCTTCTCACTAGGCCCCTTCGATTGTATCATGGCTATAACCTGGGGCCCAACTACCAAGCACTTCGAGACTTTTTGCTTCGCGTCTCCCGACAGAAGTTCACTTCTCTTCTATAAAGTGTGATATGTGAACTCCCTCCAAGACCCAATCTATGGTCCATGCTCTCCCTTCGATCGACGACTGCAATCAAATCGCGAGTTCGTGTTTCAGGTGTTTGGATATGAGCCAACCCTAACTCTTATGATCACAAAAATCCTGAACTCCGAGCTCTACTCACCTCAGATCAAAGGTCTGAGACTCCCTATCATCTAGTGGTCTAGACCTTCCCTTTGCGAATCGGGACTCACCTCTTCACTCACCTCTTTTCTGGAAGTCTGATTTTCGAACTTCTGATAGTGTCAGATCAACGGTCCATGATCTTCTGTGATCCTGTGGTCCAAAAAAACTCGTGAGTTTAGACCTCGCGAGTTCTCACAACTCTTCTTTTGACTTTCCTGATTTGTGAATCAGTAAAATGTTGATCTCTTGCCATGTGTCTTGTCTCGATGGACAGTTTTGATGACTTTTGAACTTTGGGACCTCGCAAAGTCCACTCTCCTAGGCACATTCAAGGGTTTGGGCCTCGTGCACTTTCCTTGGTATCCAACGTGTGTTGGTCCTCACGCTTATATCTTACAACTTAGATATGATCTCCTCCTGTGCACTCTTCTAATTGTATGGATGTGGGTTCCTATGGTCCATTTCTTTCACAACGCTCGATCCAACGATCATTGTTGCTCCTCCTCCTAAGATTTTGCTTTCTTCCCTGACTTGGAAGATTTCATATGTTTTGAGGGTCTTGACCTTCAATTTACTTCCTGCGAGCCCTGATGTATAGGTCTCGACTTCCGCTTTCCCTCTTGAGCTTATGAACTTGAAACAATTTTGCCTCTTGGACCTCATCTGCGCTTTTGAAAAGCGCTTGTCTCTTTTGAGCTTTGTCCTTAGGGAATTTCGAATTCCCACATACTCCTTGTGTTAACCTACTCGTGTCAGATCGACAGTCCATGACCTTCCTCGATCCAATGGTCTAGATCACATCGCAACTTCTAGTTTTGGAAGTTTAGTCTTGCCAACGTACAATTCTCCTGAAGTGTGAACTCCGATCTCGCCAATCTGATGGTCAAGGAGGGTCCCGATAGATCCTTGGATCTACGGTCTAAGTCACATCACTACTTCGGGTTTTAGAGGATATATCCCCTTCACAATGATTACCAACATTCATCAAACTTGAGAAGACTGAGGGAGTCGAGGTGTTAACACATGAGCCCCTTATTCAAATATAACGGTCACAACAGACCTTGGATTCTCCCGAAAAGGTCTCATCCATTCATATTCCAAATGAAAGGATATTCCGTTTCGATACTTGACTATCACCATTCTTCTTGATCTTTGTTGGCTCTGAAAGGATAAAGAGTTTTGTGCTCTTTCTCTTGAACGCAAAGCTTGGAAAAAAAATTATGTGCACCCCTTACGTTCATTACTGAACTCTAGAACTTAAGACGGTCTCGGTCTTTGCCCACCTTACAGATATTCTATGCATACATGCACTACCTCTCTCGAGCTTAATATACTTTGTCCTCGTAGTGATTGCAGGATTCAACCTCCATAATCAGGGAAGTACTCACTCGACTCTAGGACGCTAATGAAACTCCCTAGGGAAAGTGATTTTGAGGAATTAAACTAGAGCATAAGGAAAATCAAGCAGATGTAAAAGTTTTCAAGGAATGAATGCATACTCTTAACTTAATCATTCAATACAAAAACCATTTATAGGCATATAAATACAAGCATACATCCATTATTTCCAATTCAAGGCACAAGGCCTAAAAACACTTATCAAAACCATAAGGCGTGATGTGACTACTAAGAGGTGTGCTCATTTCTAGCTAGCCATACGCTCAGTCACTCCTAATGGATTTATCACTGGCCACCCTTGAGCTTAGGCCACAATTATTTGAGATTCAATCTCTTACTTCTATCTCAACGAAAGTTAGGGATGAAGGTTAGTCTCCTTGTCCCAATACAAGAATAGATAAGGATGAAGGTTACTCTCCTTGTCTAGGCTCTGTCTCTATCCTCTGTGGTCAGAACTCAATTTTTCTCTTTCAATCCTTCCTCGANCTGCTCTCATCTCTGCACTCTTCGCATGTCCTCTCTGCCCACACCACGCTTACTTCCTTGCCTTCCTCAACAAGATTACGTCTGTCTCGAATTCCCCAGTCTATGGTCAGGTCCAGAAGCCTTACAGATGGGTAGTCTGCCCCATCCCCACATTCACTCTTGCAGAGGCCTTCCCACCTACCAACTTGATGGGAATTCATTCCTGGAGAGAGGGTTGTTCTGATCTTGAGCAATTTAAATCCATCATGGTACTGGTTCGGTGGAGGTTAACACAACCATTCTAGATCCCCTCCACCACCTTTTTATTATCAATCGCGGTCTCTCTTAGCACATCCCCTTCACAACAATTATGCAATACGTATCCATTTTCTATTAAAATAACATAATTTACATTCATCGACCTTTTATTCAAAGGTCCATCAAAACAAACATTCACACCTTTGAGTTTTCCATGGTTCTCTGTCCAATATAGTTATATTTACAGACTGGGGGAAACATGGTGTTACAATAGGTTAATGGTTAAGCTGCCAAAATGTTATAGCATAAATAAGAGAGGTATGTATTCTAGGATTTTGATATATGTCAAGAAAAAAATAGATTAAAAATAGTAAACATTATTAATTTTTTTTAAATTGTATATTTAGAATCTATGCAATCAACTCTATATATGTATGTGGTTTCTTCAATAACTGAATTGTGCAGCCTATAGAAAAATAACATCAAAAATGGAGATATGGAGAGGAATTCATAAAAATGGAGGTTTTTATCTATTTGTAGACAGAACCACTAGGTTTGTCATCCCAAAACTAAATCTAAGGAAACCCACTCAACCAACATGTATGTATCCTAGAGTTGTCACCTCTGCCCGAAAAAAAATTGAAATTCAAATAACACAGCGACGTGTGTGCATTCTTGTTAACACAAATAAATTTCCTCTCCCTCTCTCTCTCTCTTCCCTCCCATTTCCCTCCTCTACCTCCCTCCCTCTATATTCCTCTCTTTCTCTCCGACCTCACTTTCCCTATCCATCTCTCACTCTCTCCCCCCTC
>SNQJ01S0036930.1:79873-96781 GCA_010110895.2 Picea sitchensis
TCTTTCCCTCTCCCTATCTAACCAAATTTTCCTTCTATCTCTCTCTTTCTCCATACATATATCTCTCCTACTCTAGCCCCCCCCTCTCTCTATACCTCTATATCGCTCTCTCAACATACCTTCTCTTTTTTTAACTCTCTCTCTTTCTCTCTCTCTTCATTTTTATCCCTCTCCATCTCTCCCTCTCTTCCTCCCCTCCCATATATATCCACCCTCCTCCATTTTGCTCCCTACATCACATGTTCTCTCTCTCTCTCGCTCTCTCTCTCTCTCTCCCTCTCTCTCTCTCTCTCTCTCTCTCACACACACACACACACACTGTCGTCCCTCCCTCCCCCTCTTTATCTCCCTCTTTGTGCCCCCCTTCCCCACACCTCTCTCTCTCTCTCTCTCTCTCTCTCTCTCTCTCTCTCCATGGAGGGAGAGAGTAAGAAATGGGGAGAGAGAGAGAGGGGGGGAGAAAGACTAGTGTGCATGTTCATGTGCACTTACGTGCACGTGTGTGTGTGTGTGTGTGTTTGAGAGAAAGAGAGAATTACAGGAGGAAGGGAGAGAGGAGAAGAGGGGATGAGAGAGAGAAATATATGGAGGAAGAGAGAGGGAGAAAGAGTGGCAGAGAGAGAGAGAGAGAGGGGGGGGGAATATATACATAGACAGAGAGGGGGAAAGAGTGGGGGAGAGAGAGAGTGAGTAAGTGTGTGTGAGAGAGAGAGAGGGGTGGGGAGAAAGAGGGAGAGAGAAAGAGAGAGTGAGGGTGAGACAAAGGTAAATGTAGGAGAGAGAGAGGAAGGGATTGCAGATTTTAACCCTGTAAAATATTTTACTACAGATAGATTTTCAATAAAAGAACAAAAAAGATACAATGGCAAGAAAACCAACATATTCTATATTCAATCACACCATACATTGTTTACAGTAAAATATATGTATAGGAGCTAGCGACATCCAAAACCCTAATCCAATGACTTGGATTAGTCAACAACCCTAATTCCTTACGGTTTTAAATATTAGGTTAAGATTTTTTGTATTTTATCAATTAAATCAATCATAGAAGATTTCATTCATTAAACATTAAATATCTTGGAATTATATAAGCCACTTGCATTAATTGTTTTAAAGGGTGGGATTTAAAGTAGCGACCTCTCTTTATTAGGTGCTACTCTAATAGAAAGGTCTTCATATCGCATTGCACATACCAACATTGTATACCTTTTTATAGACGAGAACGATCATACCATACATTATCGAATCACACCATCAATAAGAATGCCAAATGTCTCAGCTTATTTTGATGACTAAAAATTAAAATCACCATGGAGCCTAAGATTTGGACAAACTCTATGATACTTTTTAATCAAATAACTTAGAATCAACAATGTGAAGAATGTTGGAAACATGCCAACGAATTTCTCATGTAGTCACATGCACATGCATGCAACTATATTAGGAATGTGCATGCACGCAATCTTCTGTGACCAGATTGTGTATCTTGTGGATCTAATTATAATCAGTTAGTCTAACTATTTGAGAGATGTTATATATACGAGCATACCCATAGAGGTGAGAGTGCAATGTAGAGTGTAGTTTAGTGTGTGAGAAAGACAAAATATTGTGGAGTGCAGTGTGTTTGTGAGAAGAGGATGGTTGTATGGATGTGTTGGCTATTGTAATTCTCCCTTTGAATAATAAGAATACCAACTATTTTTGCTATGTGGTTTTTTCCCGCATTGGGTTTCCACATAAATCACTCTATCAATTGTGTGATTTTTTTTGTGTTGTTCTCATTTTTATGCTCTATTTTTCTTCTGCTTCCCAACAAGTAGTATCAAAGAAAAAGGTGAGGAAGCCATTACATGAGTGAGCAAGATCTATAGAGTGATTTCTATGAAAGAGGGTGAGAGTACGCTATGTTGTTTGGGACGTTATGGTGAGGTTACATGCATGATGCACTGCAAGTGTGACAGAGATCCGAGCTCAAGAGGAAGCCATTGCATGAATGAGCAAGATTTGCAAGGGTGAGTTTCTACTTAATCTGTGCGCAGAGATCCCTTTTCCGCGTGATGGAAGAGATTCATTGTGAAAGAGGCAATAGTTGTGGATCGGTGTAGTTTTGCGGAGGAGTGATGACCATGAAAGCTTATTCATATTGAAGTTTGTATGTCAAGACAACACGAGGTATATGTGTTGAACACAAGTTATGGAAAGTCATTGATCACATTTTTTCCTTGGTACAATACCCGATGGAAGTCGTGGTGTATCATCTATTTGGTGCAGAGAACTCCACATTATTTGGTGCACAAAACTCCATGTAGATGCATAAATAATTATGTATGGAAGCATGCTTTTTTGGTTTTATTATGCATGAAACACAAGGTAAAGGCATAACAGATTTTTTGTCATATACTATGCACAAAATATTTTGAAAGAACAAGATTTATTTTATTCAAGAATAGTTTTTGAAAGTGAGGTGGAAGGTTCTTTTAATTAAAAGGTTTTAAGGTTTATATAAATATATTATATATATTTTGGGTTTAAATATTTTAACTAATATTTCTTGGCCTCAACTTTGAACTTTAAGATTGGTTCCTCCACATATTCTAAAGAGATTGGATTTATAAGTTGCAATTTGGGGGGTTTTTGTGATAAATTATAAAGGAGAAAGTGCAGAGTTCTAAGTTTGAGGTCGATAAATTCAACGACAAGAATAGCTTTGATCTATGGAAGATCAAGAGGTGGGATCTGCTCGAACAACAAGGCAATGATAGGAGCGGTGGTGGTTGAGTCACCGTGAAACTATGTTTGAGGTGGAGAAATTCAGCGGTAAGAATAACTTCGATCTATGGAATATCAAGAGGTGGCATCTGCTCAAACAACAAGGCAATGACAAGAGCGGTGGTGGTTGAGTCACCATGAAAAAAAAAAAAAAATAGTGTGGAGTTGTAAAAATTATTGATTGCATGTAAGTGGGCATACATCTGTAAGACCTGGATAGGCATGTGTACCCCTCGTTTATCAGGTCACCTATGAAAAGTCTAAACATAGATTTAGGTAGATTGAATATGCGGGGGAGCGTGTGTGTTGGGTTAACCGTGACTCGGTGAAAGAGTTAATGAGTTAAATCTGGTTTTTATGTCAAAGATTGTGGTTTTTCCAGTCCATATTTTTTGGGTATCCCGTTGTATTGTGTCTGTGGATTGCATGTAATGAAGCCTATAAAAGACTTGGTGAACTCCATTGTAAATGGTCTTGGAGGTAAGCGGTGAAGGCTTACTTGGTGGGCTTGGACGGATTTGGTCAAAGGAATGTTTGTGTTAAGGTGGAGCATTGAAACTCGAGTGTAAAGTCCCTGGAGGTGAGCGATAAATATTGAGTTGTGTTGGTTTGGTCGGATTTGGCCAAAGTTGTTTGAATGCAAAGTTCGAGTTGGAGTAGCGTGTCCAGGTTAGAAATGTGGGTCTATAGAAAGAATGATGTGTTGGCAGGTCAATCAAGTGTTTGAGAATATATGACGAAGATAATTTCATATCCATGGAACTTGGAAAGTATTGCAAGGAAGATGGGATCGAAAGGCATGTTCAGTAATGCCAAGTTGCGGAAATAGTTGTGGACAAATGCAGTTTTTCTATCTGATAACTCAGTCACCATCAATTGCAAAAGGATGGAATATTTTGGAAGAGGTATGAACAGGTCATCTGGTAATTGCTCAAATGTGAAATTATTCAGTTGTGATGCTTATGGTTTTTATCCGCTTTCTAAGTAGGACCCAGATCAAACAAGTAGATATTTGATATGGTGATGATGTTAAGGGGTGCAAACTGTGGAATCCTACTACCCACATAATCATCATGGACAAAGATGTAGTGTTTGATGAATCTCCTTTTATAAAATCAAACATAGTAAAGATGAAAGGTTGAAAGCATGACTGGTAGTAGAAGGGTATTTGGAAGGCATTGATTTCCATGAACGTTTCTCACTAGTTGTTAAAAATTTGTTTCTATTCATGTTGTGTTAACACTAGTTCTGTTAGTACAACTAGACTGTTTTACATGGGTTTTTTTGGATAAGGGGATGTATTTGGAACAACCAGAACAATTAGTTCAGAATCACAATAGAAGATTTGTTTGCAAACTCAAGAATCATTGTATGTCGTGAAGCATGCTAGGAAAATGGTACAAGACGTTTGATTTCTTCATGGTGAGCCGAATTTTACAAGAAGTGAGTATAACCATTGTGTTTATGGTATATTCATTATCTTGGTGTTATATGTTATGCTTGTTGCAAGCACAAGCATGGTTGAGGTCAACAGGTTGGCTCAGTTGGTTAGAACATTTGTTATGAAGGATCTCAGAGCAACAAAATAAATCTTGGACATGGAAATACACAGAGACAGGAAGGATGGTAAGCTTGGTTATCACAATAGAAGTATGTGGTCAAGATACTCAGGAAATTCAGAATGAATAATGTGAAACCGGTAAAATCTCTTTGCCTTTCCATTGTAAATTTTTCTTCAGGTTTATGTCTTAATCGATGAAGAAGAAAATGATTATATGTCTCGAGTATTATATGCTAGTAGGAAGTTTGATGATTGCGATGGGAAATGGTCAGCATTTCACATGCAGTTGGTGTTGTCAATAGACACATGAAAAAACTAGGTGAAGAACATGGAAATGGGTGCTTCAAACACAGAAGCACAAGTATCACCTATAGTGGTTGTAGTGATTTAGTCTATGATTATGATTCATGAAATTTGGACGAGAGGAGATCTACCTCAGGTTATGTCTTGAAAAAAAACAGCAACGATCTATGTGGTGTTTTTTGGTGCTCAATGTCTTGTGCAGTTGACTAACAGTCCAACATATCAAAAGTGCATCCGTTTAATAGACAAGTCGTTGATGGAGGCAGAATGGTCCATACTAGAGAGAATTGTGCAAACATCTTCACGTAACAATATTGTTAGAGAAGTTGTGGAGTTATGATGGTGTTTGGCTTCTCTTGGCTTGCAAGAAAGGTGATGGATAAATTTGGGCTAGATATATCAGGTAAATTGTTGCCAAGGTGGAGATTGTTGAAAACATGCTAACTAATTTTTCATGCGATTACATGCACATGCATTCAACCATTTTAGGGATGTGCATGCATGCACTCTTCTGTGAACAGATTGTGTAAGTGGTGGATTTAATTATAATCAGTTAGTGTAACTGATTGAGAGAAGCTATATATAGGAGCATAGTCATAGAGGTGAGAGTGCATGTAGAGTGTAGTGCAGTGTGTGAGCAAAACACAATATTGTGGAGTGCAATGTGTTTGATGGTTGTATGACTGTGCTGGCTATTGTACTTCTAGCTTTGAATAATAAGAATACGTAATTCTCCATTTGAATAATAAGAATACGGACTATCATTGCCTGGTTGTTTTTTCGCATTCGGTCTCCACATAAATCACTCTGTCAATTATGTGATTGCTGCTATGTTTGGTTTGCTATTCTCGATTTTATGCTCTGTTTATGCTTCAGCTGCCAAACAAAGAAAACCAAGAATTATTCAAGGAAAGAGAGCTGATATTCTATGGCGGGACACTGATTGGATCGGAACGGAAAGGAGTGCACTATGGTATCCGCCCATTTACACTGCCAGGCTGCTCGTAGTTGCGGATACTGTGACCTTCATTGACTTTCCTTTCAGATTTGAGAGAATGCACAAACAGCCGCTGGTTCTAAATCCGTACGAGACACTGCTGTTGAAAAGTAAAACCTTCATGACAAAAGACTCACGGATAGTTTCATCATAACCGTAACTTTCCGTTTGCAATACCCTTCACCGTAAAAACCAAACACTTACAATAAGAAAGAAAATAATAGTGTGGTTTTGGTTTAATACTCAATGTCTTTGGAGCAACTTATGGGAAGTTTCAATCGGTCAGGTCTCAAATTTTCTACAGAATTGGCGTGTTCTATCCGGCACGCGCGAAATCAGCGCGTCTTCGTCTGGAAAGTGGGATAGCTCCACATAAATGGTGTGGTTTATCGGGCACGCACGAAATCAACAAGTCTTCACGTGGAAAGCAGGATAGCTTGAATTATTGAGTGAGAGAATCGCAAAACGCTTGACTTCTGAATCATTTAATTTGAATGTGTCAAGCTTCAATCCAACGATCACTTGATTGGTTCAAGATAATAAACAAGTAAAATACGGCCAATATGTTCCAAATTTGACAGAAAATGGATGTTCCCAGCTCAGCTTCGCACTCAGACGCTGATTAGAGAGTCTAAACGGCCAAAATCGCAGCATTGCCAACAATTCTATAAGCTTGTTTGGCCTGAAACCACAATCCTCACAGTGGATGCCTTTGCTAAACGGCTTTCAAATTAAGAAAAAAAATATAAAGTAAAATTGCTATATAAAAATTAATAATAGTGGCCGATGTCTCTAATTATGTCTTTAATTTTTTATCAATTAAATATGTAATTACCGGGAATTGAACTTGGATGGAACACTAACAATCCTTTCTTCTAACCATTCAAACTATAACCAATAAATATAAAATTTTATTTATTTATTAAAAAAATGCTAAACAATAAACAATTGCCAATAATATAACTTTCATTAGAAAACTATTATAAGAATCTTACTTAATAAACTTGGTTTATGGAGAAAAATACTTTTTAATTATTATAACCAAATAAATATAATATGTTACAATTTTGAGAGACTTTCCCACTACTAAATCTTAAAATTATGTTCATTGTAGAAAGCGTGTGATTGAGACTTTTTAATAATATTAATGTGAGGTAAAATATTCAATTTATAAAATAATATTATTTAAAAAAAAAAAATATGATTAATTTTTAATATTAAAAAAATTTATAATATTTATATAATGAAATTTTGTATCATATTTAATTTAATTATGTAAAATTTTAAATTATTTTTTTTGCATTTGTAAATAGGAGATTCGTCCGCTTATAACTCTTTATTGTATAAAAATACAATTAACAATGTTTTTTCAAAAAGTAAATTTGTGTTTTTGTTATTAATATTTTAGTATTTGAGCTTTGCCTTTAATCTATAATTTTTTGAAGTGTTTAATTATCTTATCTTATTTTATTTTTCTAAATGATTTTGGTTACAAGAACATTATCACTTAGTTTTAAAATTTTAAATATAATGTTTAAGAAAACATTCAAATAAAGATTGTGGAAACTAACTTTATAAGGAAAATGTTGGAGATGTTGAAAATAGTTAAAATCAATATATCATTAAGTAAGATATCATTAAGTAAGATTGGTATAAAACATTCCAAAAGTTTGTCAAGGAAATGAAGAGGGAGTGGAAACAAGCAATGGGAAAGACACTAAAATGCGGTATTTAAAAATTTAAATTAAAGTCAAAATTATTTATAAAATATCATATAAATTTATATATTATTATTTGGGATAATGAAGATATGATGAGAAGTTGAAATGTCGAACTCAAAATCTTTTATAAACTTTTAATTGATAATCTCTTAACATAATTTTAGAGGTGATGTTAAAGTGCATACATTGTTAATCAAAATCATTCTAGTATTTTGAATGCATGACATACATAAAGATAAGTTGAATATTATTTTTTAATAGTTAGGAGGATAAATTCATACATGGAATGATAGAAGGGTCTTTTAACATCTCAATGTAGATTTTGATGAGTTTGTATATTCCATAACAATAAATACACTTATTATAGAAGATGTTTGTTGCAAACTATACAAAGAGATTTTAGGTTCTACCAACTATTTCACAAAATTTGGATAGATTTATGAAATTTGGATGAAATGAAATAAATTTTATGTATATTTAGTTGAGTATTTAATTAAATATGAAATGTATTAGTACACTAATCATTGTGATAATTCAATTAATTTGATTAATTATATTTTAAAGTGTTAAAAAAATCTAAGTAAGTAGAAATAGTTAAATTTTTATAAAATAATTATAAATACTTATGATTAAGAAAACTCTTATAAAAATCATATCCATCCTAATTAAGATTTTAAAAACCAATAATAAAAACATATACGTTATTCCCAAAAAAATCTCTAATTACCCCTTCAATAAACTCTTCTTACACCTTCACAAACAAGTATACAATGGCATACCTAAGAGAAAAGAAATAAGCCATTTCTCCATCAAAAGGGTGGTAAAAAAGGAAGCATGTTTGCGTAGGAGGTTGGTTCAAGTAAAGAGAAGGGGCTAAGGGATTTCATAAAAAGTGTGAACAATCAAATAAACTAGATTCTCTACATGGGCTTAATATGGTATTCTTTTTTATAAGATTCTATTAATTTTTTTACTATTTTTTATAAAAAAATTATTATTAATTATTTAATTTGTTATTATTTGTGTATAATATTAACATATTTTAAAAAGTAATTAATATTTTATTAATTAAATCATATACAATGTTGAGATTATTTAAAATAAAATTTATGATCTTATCAATAAATTTTAGATATTAAAAATCTACATATATTTTACTTAAAATAAATTGGAAAATCAACTCGGCCCTACTTTTTAAAAATGAAAAATAAAATTATGTGAAATAATGTCATGGATAAAAAAATATGAAATACTTAGAAATAAGAACCCATGGCCTTCTAGTAATTCAATCAACATTTTAAGTTGTTACCCATATGAACTAACAAAAATAATGTTGCATTGTCCAAGGTTCACAACTATGTTTCTTTTATTATTTGTAAATGTGCATTTTTTTGTATTTTATGTTTTCACAAGTTTGATTGCTTTTAAGAAAAAATAAATCATTATCTTCTAGAATTTTTTCTATACATCATCAATTTTCATTTGGAACCCATGTTTTTTGCAAACTATTTTTATACAGTTGAACTAAATTTCTCTTAGTTTTTTTTTTTAATGATGTATAAAAATCCACAAGGTGATACCCATTGTTCTAATAATTCAGCAGTCATCAAAGTCTACTAATCGTATTCCATCTAGGTTAACTATCTCATGTTCCTTGGTTTAACATTAGTGTTGATAATTAATTGAAGGATTGTTTCAGTTAATTACTTTTAGGTTCAATATATAGATCTATTTTATCTTGCTTCTATTATATCTTTCAAGAACCATGTTAGGTGAACTATCATTGTTCTTTTGTGTTATCCTAGAAATTATCCTTCACGTGTTGATGTACATCCATATGCTAACATGGAGTTCTTTGGATTTTAATTGGATTTTAAAACACGTGTCGATGTACATCGATATGCTAACATGGAGTTCTTTGGTTTCGTCGTGTAGCATATTATCAAATTTTGGGTTTCTGGTTTCGTCATGTGTTAGTATATTATCAATTTTTTTTAATTTTGATAAAGATATAATTTGGTGATCGAGTTAAAACAATTGCCACTTTTGAGGGCATCCATAACCTAATGAGAAATGACCATTCTATGTTTCAAACATTGATATTATAGTTCATGTTGGAAAAGACATCCACAACTTGAAAAATAAAATACATTGATATTATAGTTTATGTTGGAAAAGACATTCACAACTCGAAAAATAAAATATTCAGCTTTCCCCAATCCGATTAAAGTTTTTTTAGCGAACACATGATAATTTTTAATGTATTCTTTGAACTCTACAACTTCATCAACCAAATAATCCATAGAGTTTTGTTTGATTCAATTATGCATTAGCTATCGATCACTTAAACGGAAATTTGAACAACTTTTTTCTTAATTTTATTTGAAATGCCTTTAAATATGTCGTTAATGTTTCCATGTGTGCTCCCAATTAGAAGAAAAAAATGCTCAAGAATGTTGTTGAGGTACTTAGACAAGGGTGCGAGGAATAATTTGTCGCATCACTCCTTCAGTGCTTCCATGTTGTTATGTAATTTTGTTAGTGAAGTTAGGAAAGGGTTGGAGCGAAATATGTCACATTCCTCTCTCTCTTTCCACCTTGTTGTGCATGTAACAATGTGCAAAGAGAGAATGGTTGATACTATGGATTCCCCCTTGCACACCCTCCTACCTACCAATACTACTAATAACTTAAAGGAATAGAATGGTATTGGTCTCCTAGGGGATGATAGTTGATGAATTGCATTGTCCCTCTCCTCTTTCTATGCTTACGTTTGTGAGGTCATTGTAAACATTGAGGAACATGGCATGATGCATCACATAATTTAATCCGTAAGGGAGGGATTTATAGTTAAATCCCTTAGCCAACATGGATCCTCTGCAAAAGTTTGTTTTTTATCTCTCTTGTTTCTGTACAAAGAGTTACAATAACTACTAGATACTTTCTCACCAATAGCACTTCACTTATCTTTTAAATATTTAATTTTAAAGAGACAATCAATGTTGTTTTCATTTTCATATATTTTAATTGAAAGAGACCTACACTTCAGAAATATCACTCTATTCGTATTTACTATTTCATACAAAGATTTTGATTCCTCCCATGTCATACTTGATGTCTTGCATTCCCTTATATGCGGAATGATAATGTATTTCATAGACATTCTCAAGAGAACCTTTTCCTTGGTTTCTATTTTCTCTCAACTTTGAACTAAGGAAATAGTGGAAACTAGTTTAGATTCAACTCCACTCACAAATTCCTATGCATTGTATCCTTCCAATAAAGTCTACATCTTAAAATTCGAATTTATATAATTCAATCCATCTAAGTTATTTGCTCCATTTAGATATGAATGGGTTAGATTTGACATGACTAAGTAGAAAAATAAATAAGATGAATTTATTGCAATAGATGTTTTACTAGCATACAACAATTTTAACAATTCTCTTACAAACACAACATCCAATAGAGTGAGTGAAAAAAAAAATTCCTCTTCTCAGTGGCTACCTCTGATAGTAGGAGATCCTCTAGACATCATCGAGTTCCTTACATTAACCAACGACTCTATCGCTCCATGGAAGCTTATATCACTCTAATGACTATTGTGTGCTCTTCCTCATGGCCTCTACTATTGTGTACTATTCTCATAGAGCATAGAGTCTTCCTCATGGCCTCTCACACAAAGCTTTGATACCAAAATAAAAATTAAACACACAACAAATGAAATTGTATGTAGAAAGAATTGGTTCTCTATTTCATATATTGAACATGGAAATACATATTTATATATAGTGGTTTTCTAGATATCAAGGTAGCTCTTAAAAAACTCATATGAATTGGACACATACCTATCTAAGTAAGTGTTGTTGATGTCACTTATCTAATAGACTCTATCAGTTATTGGTATTAGAGAACCTCTTCATCGTGGCCTCTCTTGGAAAGCGTTGATAACAAAACAGAAATTGGATGCACGCAAAAAAATGGAACCCTATGCATTGAATGCACACAACAAATGGAACTTGTAACACCTTTCCAAATTTTTGAACAATTAATCTTTCATTAAATACATACACAATAACAACTTTGTTTTAGCATAATTTCATTGATTTCCATTTACACAATTTTTCTACATTTGCTCAATCATAAATCTAGATAACATGATGAAATAAGTAATATGTTAGCTCTATGATTTAGAACTTAAAACAAAAGTATATACAAAATATCAATAACCAAATACCACCGAAAAATACCTCCTCCTTAGCTTGTCAAAGCTCATCGGTTGTAATGTAGTCATGGGCACTTCCAAGCATTCTTTTCTAGCTTGCCTAGAGTGAAACAATGGAATCCTCCCTGCCAACTAGGAGTCTAACCGGCTTCCTAGCTCCAAGAAGCCTTTTGGTTTCTTGGCCCTCCATGCTCATGACTCCAAGAACAAAAAAGCACAAATGCTTAAAGAAAACTATCACAAGAATTATATCTTCCAAGAATTTCACAACCTCTCATCATGCTCCAACCTCTCCATTCCTCCCCTTCCTCACCACTTCTCCTCCCTATTTATCAAGTTCCATACACCCTTCTCCAAGTCTCCTCAGCCACCCTCATTATTATCCATCAACCTCCCTTATCTATATTTTTGGGAAAAGATTAAAATAAAACTAAAATAAAAATGACTTGCATTAAACAACAATAAATAAAATGAAAGTCTTTCTAGGTAATAAATGTGATTCGACAATTTCACCATGCTCATTCAATTCATCATACCCACCATCTATCAAAGTCAAGAAGGTATTTAATTCTTCTAGATATTTTGTATGCAATATAATTTACATATTCAATAAGCATTCATTTAAATAGTTAATAATTTACTTTAATAATTAATAAATTAATTAATTGTACTAGTGTACATAGGTAGGGTATGTGTGCATAGCTAGAAGACACATATCTCATGTATGTACTAACAATAAACAACCATTTCCTCTAGTGCATAGTTCCTATATAATCACCAAGATATGTAGGAAAACAGATCAAGTAATACATCATTTAATAATCTTAACGAACAAAATTACACCAATTCATGAATAACTCATTATCACACTTAAAATATCAATAGGAAATCAAAGAGGGTTTGAAACATGGTAGGAACCAAGTGAGTAAACAATAGTGGCATCTCTAATCCCCAATCAATATTCTCAACTAACATCGAAGCATCCTTCCTTCCTAACCTACTTCCATCTTCCATCCTATCCTTTCCTCTGTTGGACTAAGCTGGAGAATCAACTATATTGACCTAACTCCAGATAGAACCCATAAGAGAAAGTGTCATACATCTCGACCAAGCTTCCCCAACAGGCAACTAGCAGTCGCCATCACACGTCTAGGGGAGCGTGACTTCACATAGCCCTCCCACGACTCTAGGTTTCGGAGGATAAACATTGGGCAATAACTCCACCCCTCCTTATAGAACTAGGGTCCACACCCTACATCAAGCCCTATTGTGAAACTACTGTTCTTAGAGTCACGTCATCAAATAAACACTATGGGAAAGTTGTGTGCCCTGTCAAAACCATACTTACCACATATCATAGAAATATTTGAAACCATAAATTAAATCATAAGTACAAATTATAGCATACACTATCTTTTGAATGTCTATGACATCCAAATTACATCAACACTACAATCATTTGGTCATTACATAAATTGTCAACCTGCAGCTTAGTTCACCAATACTCATATCCATGTATATACATCATAATTTCATATAAGAATCCATATCTGTATTGACGTTCAATTAAGAATGTATGTTTATTTTTATCATTCCTTTCATATCTTATGCATTCACAACATAGCTTAAACTGGTATCCATGTACCAAAATTCCACATTTAAATTTACATGTTTAACTAAATCACATAATAATCATCATCACAAACATATAGCAACAAAATATAATATTGCGCAACTCACAAATAGATCTCGACGTACACCTCTCACATGTCTATATCAGTTTCACAGAGTACATATAGTTGTTAAGAAATGAATAACTAAGATGAGAGAAATCAAAGTTCTAAGTACCTAAAGCCAAAATATGGGGCGTTACAGAACTCTGTGCAGAAAGATATGATTCTCTATTTCAAATATTGAACACTTAGGCTTTCTAGATATCAATAGATCCTTTAAAAATCATATCTAAAACTGAACAGATCTTAGAGAAACTCATCAACCATATTTTGTAAAAAGCTGAAGATTTTTTCAATAGCATACTCATTTAAAAGCAAAACATATTACTTGTGGAAATTGAACATAGATTGAATAAAATACCCTCAATACAAAACACTAAAATTAAACCCAATTAACGAAATGAACACATACCTATCTAAGTGTTTTTATTACCACTTATCTAAATGACTATATCACAGTGGAGCCATATCTCTTTCTTTGGTTCTCTTTCATGGCTTGAAAGTGGAGCTATATCTCTTTCTTTGGTTCTCTTATCACAAGGCCCTATAATCGTCAAGTTTTAACTCAAATACAAACGATATAACTATTTTATACTCCAACAACCAAATTCAAATGATTTATACAGTTCTAAAATGGGAGAATTCGAAATAAAGAAAGGTCGTTGATAAGACAAGACATTTATTCTGATGGGCAAGCTCACCATTTATTTACTTACGAGCATCATCAACGTACACTTATATTGAAGATCTTCGATTCTCCATTAACATGAAATATTAGAAGGAAATGAAAGAAATACTAATACGATATGATAGGATGGGATATCAGAATTCAGTATGGTTTCTACCCAACATAGTTCCCAGGAGGGTCGTAGTTGCATATAACGAAAGTCCAACTGTTGTTACATTGAGCTTGAGCGCATCCGAGCCTCTTGGAATCTCTCCACACCACCTGAGTATATTTCCCACATGCTTTACCTTCAGCGCAGGTGTTAGAAGAGTAATCATAATATTGCTTCTCGTTAACCCAAGACATCATGGCGCCTCCCACGGGATCTGTGTTTCCTGATTGCTCGTAAATATTTTCTCTGTATTGACCACCAGAGTGCTGCAGAGCGCAGTCTCCTATGAGTTGGTTTGAATAATTCTGTGCGTAAGCCGCCATGGTGTCATCCCATACGAGAGCTTCAACCCCCACTTGGGCTCTCGCGTCATTGTGAGGAGATAAGAATTGCTGTTGCACATCCTGGCCTTGCCCGACTAAGAAGTACCATGCCATTTGCAGGAAAAAAACATATTTGAACATGGACTTCATAGTGAGAACATTAACAGTAACGTCAATCCAGAAAGAAAGAAAGAAATCACTTGCTGCCCACTCAATTCAATATGTGAAAACAATCAACTAGTTATGTCTATTTATAGCAACTCACAACCACATATTTCTTCTACAATACGGAGGAAGATGTAAGGAAGGTTGTTCAGTCAGCATCTATCATCTTAATTTCGAAGTAATCACGGAAATAACTCATTCTAAAGAACGTCGAGCCTTCATTGATTTGCAATCTCATCAGTCAATTCCACATAAAATTTTGCGAGGCAAGGGGCAAGAAAGATGGAGATGTTGTGACCTGCTTTCGCATTGCAGAAAGAGCTGGTGGGTCTAAATCTGTATGAAACACGGCTGTTTGAAATGTAAACTTTAATGGAATAAAAGCGTAGTTTTAGAAGTGTCATCTTAGAACATTGACTTTTTGTTTCAGTGCCCTTCATCTTAGAGGTAGTCTAACACGTTCCTATGATATAATATTAATAAGAGGTTTATCAAGTTAGCATAGCAAATGAGATAAGATAGTGAAAGCATTGACATAAGTCATTGGATGCATCCGGTAATGGCACCAAGTGGATTCTGAGATATTGTCATCCTCTTTTGACTATGTCGAAGAAAAGGATGCTCTAAAACCTTCTCGAGTGCACTCCTTATTGCTCAGAGCAAGCTTGCACCTCCTCCAAAATAAGACGGAGTTCTGTCAAATACATTGATATTGATAAACGAGAGATATAATCAGAAAATTCAGATGCATATGTAATCATATGTGGAAACAATCTTCATACGCAAGGAACAACTCCTAAAAACTTCATGTAAGCACATATACATACTTATGTTATAAGACATAGCATTCACAATAAAAATAAATGATTATTTGCAAATTCCGTAATCGAAAATAAAGAACTATATATCACAAATAATTTTTAAACAATTACCACTTCCATGTTGATGCTGAATTAATAGAATCTCTCTTACACTTACAACTCTCAAAAGTGATATATATAAAAGAAACCAGTCTATATTCTAGATATATTAGAGCATAACAACTAGAGATAGGTATATTCATTAACAATTATTAATACAAACATTTACTATGTTACACATTTACATTTTTTTTATTTGCCAGCTTTTTTGGACAATTGATCAATAACATGTTATCTTATTTTTTTTTGTTGGATAATGATCATTACCATGCTATCTTACATTATAGAATAACTATCCCACGCATTAGGATTGCCTTCTATTATCACCTTTTTGGATGGACAATAATAAATGATTATCATTATGGTACATAATGGAATAATTGTCTTTCATTGTCATCTTTCTTGATGGATAACTATAAATTATTATCATTATGGTACATAATGAAATAAGAAACCATTAAACTTAATGTAGTACAATTGTATTTTCCCACACTCTTATCCTTCAATGGAAGTAGGAATATTAATACAACTATCTCAAACCTTATTACTTATTTGGGAATCATATATTCATGACTTCACAAACACACTCATCTTGCCCTTTATGATATACACTTAGTGATAGACATTGAGTATGATCCTCATTGGAAATATGAGCACTTGCACCTATAGAGCATCCATAAGGAGTAATGGAACCAAATTTGCATGAATAGAGTCCCTCTTAATCTCATGATAATAAATATATAGGAAATTATGAAATTGTACATGCAAAGGTTAGGTGTCATTTTTTTTATTTTTATTTTCTTCTGAATGTTTATATGATCAAGACACCTTACAAATGAAAATGGAAGGGGTTGTATAAGAGTTCTAGTAATATTTGAAAAACCTACTATTCTTTTCATTTAAGAGAAGAAGTTAGAGGAAAAAGAGATTCAAGAAATAATCACTACATAGTGAAAGGTAAGTAGAGGGATAGTTGTAAGCACTTAAGGGATTTATGGGGAATTTTCATTCTTTGGGAAAGTCCATATTTGGTGTTTTTCATTCTCAATCAAATAATCGTTGGATGATGGTTATATTATTTCATAGAGAAATTTGAAATCAAGTTTAAAATTTTATTGTTTTAGATAAATGTGGTGAGAAAAATATATTTTGCATTCTTTATATGAATTGAGGGTGAAAGGGGTTTCAATTTTTTTCTCTCCAATTAGGAGAAAAGGAGAGGAAGTATAGTGAGTAACTAATTTGTTGGAACACTGAGAGGGAGGGTAATCAATATGAGCACTTTATACAATTTTTAACCACAGTATATATTCTTTCACTTTAACAACAATGATCAGTAGTATATAGTC
>SNQJ01S0036930.1:110701-123655 GCA_010110895.2 Picea sitchensis
TTTTTATAAGATTTTTTTTGATTTGGTAATTGTATAAATTTGCTTTTTAATTTTTCTTTCTTTCTTTTTAAATTTCATTTTTCTTATTTTTCTTAGTTTTTTTTAGTTTTAATTTATCAAAAAAAAATAATTATAATCTTTTGTTAAATGTTTAAAAATAGTGTTATTTAACTACAATGATTTTCTATCTATTAAAGTAAGGTAAAAAATGTGTTAAAAATCATATTTTTCACTATATTTAAAAAAGTATAGAACCATAAATTAATTAAGGAGAAGGAGACCGATTTTCTATCTATTAAAGTAAGGTAAAAAATGTGTTAAAAATGATATTTTTCAGTATATTTAAAAAATTATAGAACCATAAATTAATTAAGGAGACCAAAAATAGTATTTTCAAAAATGTAAATGGTAAAAAATATTAAAGATTGAAAGAAGCATGGAAAAATGACTAAAAACACTATTGATATTAAAAAAACAAAAATAAAAATAAATGAAAAACCAAGCATTTTCTTAAAAACAAGGTAAAAAACTTGACCTCCCAAAAAACGAGAACTCTGTAGAGTTCTCGTTAAGTTGGTAACTATGTTAGTTTTGAAGTAAGGGATTGGGTTTTCTTAAGACTACAACTATACAAATAGATCTCCCTCAAGAAAGCCAACAAGGATAATAAATTATCACCAAAGTAATATGGCCCTTATAAGGCATTGCAAAAGATCAGTACTATGACATACAAATTGGAGTTGCCTGCATCTTCATGAGTACGCCCAATTTTCCATGTTTCATGCTTAAAGAAGGTTATAGGTGACAAGATCTCAATTCAAACTATATTGCCAGAACTTGACGAGGAAGGAAAAATCATATTGGAGCTTGAAGCCATCACTAACATAAGAATTCACCAGTTGAGGAATAGATCCATTTCATAGTATCTCATTAAATGGAGGAAACCACCGGCTAAAGATTCAACTTGGGAAGACTAGTCTTTTATACAGAAGCATCCAGAGTTACTCAAGCATTCCAGACAACACTTTTCTCAAGGGGAGGGACATGTTAAACCTTAAATAGTGGCACATTACCCCTTAATTGAGGCATATTACATTAGTAATGTTATTTTATTTATGTCGACTTGGGTCCATTAGTTGTAATTGTACCTCCTAGTCTCCTATATATATGAAGGAGACATTTTCATTTGGGATCATCTTGTATTTTGATATTTTATGTGGTGTATAAGGAGGTTTCCCCCTCGAAGAGGCTTATTATCTGAATTTCTCTCTTTTTGAAGGCGTTGGGTACTTATTCTGAGGTTTTTCTATGCTATATTGATATTTGGTTTTTAACAAAGTTATGTTCAATAAATAGTTCTAGAAATTTGAGAAAGGGTTACTAAATTTGATTCCATCAAAGAAGCTACATATATTTTTAAAATTAATTATACATGGAACTAGATAATTCACATCCATCTACATAGTTGCAACTTTGCCCCAAGGGATCCCTTGGTCTGTAATGAGGAAAAGCATGAGCCAAAGAAAGAAATAGAAGAATTAGAAGTGATTGAAGCAACTTCTTCCATTCAATTATTCCATTCCTACTAGGGCATTATCAAACATGATCTCCAATTAATGCAAAATAGGTCTAGAAGGAAACCCAAAATTGTACTTGTTGTGAACTATTCATTTATGTATTTGTTAAGGTTTAGTTCCATATTCCTTTGGAATGAACCCTACAATATTATAACAAAAATATTAGTAAATAACTTAAAATATTCTTGTATCTCTTATATTAGATAACCAATGAAGTATTATTCAAAAGAGGTAAATAATAAACACTATTTTGTTGGCATAGGAGGTTGATTCTTCTGATAGAGTCCATCAATCAATTTTGTTTTATGTTTTACATAGGTTTGTATTTGCAGATCCCATTATTCAATGGAAAAAATATTACATGGGAATCCCTCATATAACTCCTTTGGTAAATGGTAGATCTACTCTTTTTTTCTAGATTAAAAAGAGATATATATAAAAATTATCCTTTATCACCAATTCTTTACATAATTGTGCATGACTCATGAAGTTGAATGGGCAAGAGAGGATAGCTAATAAGCTTCAATGTATCATTCTTATTTTATTTTCTTAAGAAATAAACCACTAATACTTTTTAGATGATACCCTTTTTTATGGGGAGAGATTCATCCATGATTATTGGGTGTTTCAATAATATATTGAATCAATTCATGAATGCCTTGGGTGGTAATATAAATAAATAAATGTAATAGTCATCTCCTCTCCTTTTGTAGTCCATGAAAAGAATTTTAGGTTTCCCTTGTGATTTAAATTGGACTACACTCAAATAGTTGGTCTTGCCTATTACTGCAGAATGCTCCAAAACTACCTAGTCGTTAAATATAGTGTGGAGGAAATCTTAATAAAATCGATTTTATCTACTTTTCCAATGTATCAACCGTGTTGGCTCCAATAGAGATAATGCAATAGAGTGGAAAATAGATAATAAATTTTCTTTGGAAAGATTGGAAACATAGTACGTCTAAGAAGTTTCATATGATTTACTGGAACATAGTGAGAGAACCTTTAAATAAAATAGAGGACTCGATATTAAATACCCATACCTTATGAATTTAGTGTTGCGAGTAGAAATTCTATAGAGGTTACTGTGAGCGGGAAAGGAATGTGCAAAATATTCTTTCATGAAAGATACTTCAAAGAAAATAGAAATTGATGATTATATCGTTGACTCTAAGAAGAATGCGGGTATTCAATCTTGAGGCTATGCAGGGAAGCAACTCATATAATCCAATATCATCTCTTTTTGGTTGAACGAAATGAAAATTAATTAGAAATTGGAAAGATGAAATCATGGGAATACTCCCTTATCTTATTATAAGGAATCATCTAGAATTAGATAATGGTGGAAGGACTATAGGATTCACACTTTATGTGCAATTTTATAATGGGATTGATTATATTTAGGTCTTTGGAAGGGTATAATTAGAGAATGGTGGAAGGTTTAGGGGATTCACATTTTATGTGAAATTTATAATGGGATTGATTGTATTTAGGTCTTTGGAAGGGTTGGAAAGACCTATTTTGCAATTTTATAATGGGATTGAATATATTTAGGTTTTTGGAAGGGTTGAAAAGACCTATTTTCGCTGGGTTCTTTAATGGATCAATTTTTCTCTCTTTTTCCCATGCTACAAGGAGTGACTCCTCTTATCTAAATAGAGGAAGGGTTGGAGGCCCATCATAATTTGTGCTCACTTTAATATAGATAAAAATAAAATAAAAAATCAGTTATTTTCCACCCACCCTGATTAATTCTATGGAAACATATATGGGAAGGAGATGGCTTGCCAAAAATCNTTTTCTTACACAAAGATTAATTAGTCATCATATTTTAGAATGTCACATCTATATCCAAGTTTGACAACTCTCCTTTGTTGATCTATGATAAATTATGTTAATATAACCTCCACAAAGCTTGGAATAAACATTCATAATATAGAATCAAAACTTTAATGGCTCATTCCAAATCAAAACACTTCTCAGTTTAACCTAGACTACAATGACTAAATGTTTCTTCTAGAAAATATGGTTTGTTAGAAACATGATCATTTTCAGTCAAGAAAAATATTCTCCAAGGGAATTTGTAGCAAAAGTGTGACTAATTATCTTTGAGTTTTAATAGATATATTTCATCCACATGAAAATGTTTAAGATTTATTTTTATTTCATTATATGCATGAGGTAAGGAAGGTGGACCCTGAGTTTGAAACACAACACCATTCATGTAATGGTTAATATTAGGAGTTTAATAGAGATTTTTGTGGTCAGTATGATGAACATTTAATTGTTCAACATCAGCTCTCAACACATGATCCTCTCCACCAAAATATTCCTCAAAATTTGGTTGTCTAATTTCTCCTTCTACATGCTCAACATCTTGCAAAATTTTCATATATTTTTCAACTAAAATATAATTTGTTGATGGCATATTAGTTGGAGGTTGAATTAATGATGAAATTACAATGCCCTCCATTCGACACATCTGGTTCACCTCTAACAATGGCATAGAAATCATTGTCGAAATTATTATGTAAGGAATCGAGGTTTCTAATAATGGATGACTATGTTCTTCGATACACATGCTTTCCTTTTCCCTTAGTTCACTAAAATTTTCAAGGGAATGCTCCTTCTTATATGAATTTCTTTCTTGATTTTGTATATTCCCATCTTCACAGGAATTGATTGAAATAAGGACTCGAAAAAATTTGTCTTCCTTATCAAACAAAACAATTAAAATGTATGGCACTAGTAGTATTTCAAGGGAAATGTTGATATTTTTGCAGATGGAAATTTATTTTCAGAGAAAATAAGATCAAGGGCCTTACGTTTTGTTTCCTTACAAAGGTAGGAATGTGTGCATGTTTGTCTCATGCATGCATTAATAACACATGTGTCCTAATAGTGCATGCATGTCCTTGTTACAATGGATGAAAAATTGACTACTATAACATTACTTAGTTATATGTGTCAATAGGGAGACTTCCAAATCAATCCTAAACATGGTCATTGAGGTAAGAAGGGCATTGTCTAGACATGGGTCCAAATTCATAAGATTAGTGAAGGGGTTAACCAAGGGCCTTAATCCCTAATTTAACCTTCTTGATTTGAAGAACCATGAAAAAACCCTAGAAACAACAACACAAGCCCTCCCTAGAGTGTTTTTTCCCTAGGATTTGGATATGGGTGTCATTAAAATGTTGCATGCATCAGGAATAGGACTTAATTCCTTGACCATATTTATGGTAGGGAAACAACATCCTTAGGTCTTTAACATTATTCTATGGAGAGAAACAAGAGCCTCTATACCTGAACCTATATTTTCATACTCAAGAGATATGTACAAATCCTCTAACCTCTAGATAATATGTCCTCTAGTGGTTAACAAACATCTCCAAGGGTTGTATGGGACCATAAATAGGTTACTTGCACAACAATAATTTGTCTACAGGTTTATCCACGTCACAAAAGGAGAGTAATATGCCTTGTCCCCTAAATTAATCTTTTCGGGCTCAATCACCATGAAAAAAACCTACTACTCACAAACCTTCTATGGTTATAGTGTTGATATAACCTATAATAACCACACAAAACCATTACATGTTATATATATTCTACTAGAGGGATACATGTGTCATGATTAAACCACAATACATGCCTTGCACGATAAAATTTCACAGACCCACAACATGAATCATTTCTTCGGACATAGTTAGGTTTATTTAGCATCTGAGTGGGATATAAGTACCACAAGTAGTTTGTTTTTACTATAAATGGTGTTTAAGGTCTAAGAATGGTCAGGAAGGAAACAAGAGGCTTAATCCCTAAACGAAACTATTGTGTATATCTAGTGTTATCATTTGATAAGGAAAAAAGTTGTTCATTAGTCCGTAGACATGTGATTTCCAACTGAGTAAGGTGGATTGAGATTGGATGATCACTTATTGTATGTGCTTCCCTACTTCAACTAAATATACCAATGATGGGAAAGGATAAAGTTCATTGTATTAGAGTTTTATTGGTGTTGTACTCTAGGGTGTAGGATGACAAGATAATGGTCTATTTTCCAACATGAAAGATGGAAAAGGAATCATGCTCTTATGTATAGGATAGTAAGCCTCCTATTTTATTCTTGACTAATTATATATGTTGAGGTTTTGGATTGTTATGTTCTTTTGGACATAGCGTGTAGAGTAGTGAGTTTCCTAGATATAACTATTGAGAGTTGCAAGTGGTTGTAAGAGTGTTTCCCTTTCTCTTTTCAGTTCATAGAATATGATTGTGTAACACTTCTTTCTTCCAAGGAAAACCATCTATGATCCCCTATTTCTCCTTAGATTGCTTGGATGGAGAGTGGCTCAACCAAAAACCATAATAATTTGGCTAATAATGTTGAAGGACTCAATTAAATTTGACCTTGTGATTGATGTCTTTCCCATCAACAACATGGCCTAGGTGGATGATTGAACGCATTAAGCTAACCATTGGAACTAAAAAAATGTTTGGATTATCTCATCACACCTTCAAGCACTTCAAGTGAGAATGAAATTGATGGTACCTTGTCAACTCTAATTAGTTCACCAACCCTAATCTACCCACAAAAAGAAAAAATAATCACAAGCTATTTTTGAACTTATATACAAGATAATAACTTCTCCTATTTATAGACATTACCTAAAAATATTTCTTTTATGTAATCAATACTTCTACATATAAGTAACCATACATTTGTCTTTTGTCACAGTATCTCGAATTTATTACTATCATTTTATGATGGAACCTATTAATTTTGCAATGAGTTGAACGCTCTAAGTATATTGTGATCTAAGAATAAGGTGGGCCACAACCATGCACAAATAGGAGGTTGATTCTAGCCACGACTATGCATCAGAGAAGGTTCTACACTGGGTGAGGGCTGATATTTTTACTAGGCCGATATAATTTTTCATTAGAGTGGACACTAGATATTAGAATTCATTCGACGACTGCAAATATGAGCATAGGAAAATTAAGTTGGAGAAGTGTCCCTTTTCCTCGTCCGTGTCAAAAGAGGAATCCAAATATGCCAAATTGACTTAATAACATTTATTGATAATGCATTAACTTTTCCAAAAAAAATCACATTATATTCATAAAAATATAATCTTTTCTCAAGACAAACATTACATAATAATTTTTTTCTTTTCAAGAACTTAACCAAAAAATAAACAATATTACTACACAGAAAAAGTTCCATGATACATAATAACAGCTTCACCAAAGCTACCATGTGGGACTATTATCAAAACATGTAGTCTTTCCTACCAAGAAGAGAACTGTCACTATTGGGACCTCCAAAAATAAACTTTGAAACAAAAATAGTGATCCCCCTATAGATTAAGACATATTTAAAAAAAGAGTAGGGACCTCATGGCCACCTTTCAAATGATTGTAGGCAATTCTCCCTGGAAGATGTTTTAGTGCATGTTTTG
Organism: Picea sitchensis; assembly: GCA_010110895.2. Taxonomy (NCBI): domain Eukaryota; kingdom Viridiplantae; phylum Streptophyta; class Pinopsida; order Pinales; family Pinaceae; genus Picea; species Picea sitchensis. The sequence continues at coordinate 117,747 of SNQJ01S0036930.1, forward strand.
ATAGTCTATCAGCTTCTTGATTTTCTTCCCTATAAATATGTGCACAAGAGATAGATATGAAGTGAATGAGAAGTTCAATTATTCTATCCTTCCAGCCATTTAAATTTACAACTTGAAGAGATCATTTCTAGTTTATCCAATCAATGACTATTTTAGAGTCCCCTAGTACATGTATGTTTATAACTGATAGCCTAGATTCTAGAATTAGAGTATCCCAAGATCCCATGTGTTTTGACCTGGAATTTGTTCTACTACCACAATTTAATGTCCATCTATACTTTGTATGTTCCTTTATATGTATGACTCCACCTGCCCCACTTAATTCTCCATTCTATTGTGTTGGCCCATCGAACCATCCAATAACTTTATCTTCGGGAATTTTAGAGGATGGTATTCTAGGGACTGAAACTTTTTTATTTTTCCAATGAGTTCCTATAGACCCTAGAGATATATACACTATCCTATGAATATAAGGAGTCCCAAACTCGAAGATAGACTTGTTTCTATCAAGCCAAAGAAGCCAACATATATAAGTTGGGAGATTTGGAAAAGTATAGTTATGTTTTGCCCAGTTTTTGAAGAATTCATTCACCGATTTTCCAAACCAACCAACTATGAGTTTTAGATCATATTTAAATTTTTCCCAAATTTATATTGAAAGGGACAATTTACAAAAAGATGTTTACCTGATTCCCTCATGCCTTTACACAGATAGCACATTCTTGACCCCTTCCAACCTCTTTTTTGAATATATTTCCATGTTAAAATTTTATTTTCAGCTAACAACCAAGCGAATAGCTTGATCTTCAGTGGAAAGTCCCATTTCCATATTTTTCTCCTCTTGCGCCCGGTTGAGAATTTCCATATTTTTTTGGTAACAACTCTGTACACATTTTTGACTGAAATTTGTCATGAAGTATCTCCACCATTCCACTTTAATTCGTCTGACCTCTCCACAAGTTTGATGCTTGATCCAATCAGATTCTTTCTATACCTTTCCCACTCTGTTGTTGTTTCCCCAACTAGCCCCATTTCAATACTATCTAAACAAGTTGAGCTAATCGATCCCTGTCAAAAAACGTGACTCACTTGATACAAGAGGTGGACATTTTTTTGACTTAGAATGAGAACCAACTACTGTGATAATATGGAGACCTACTCGATTCCCATAATTGCATCATTCCCAATTAAAATAGAGTGTCCTGAGCCCGGGTTCCAAGACAACCACTGTAAGATCAATGGTAAAGTATTAACAAGGTTTTTCTAGGTCTGGGATCCATAGGACATGACCAATGAGGACGATCTTAACTAGGTCAGCATCGATCCATGGGGTAAGTACTTGTCTTTGATCACCCTTTTCCAGATGCCAATCTTCATCAAATCTCTCCATAATGTGTTTGTCACCATCACCCTGTAGAATATGAAAAAATTTCCTCAGCTCCCATCCTCCATAGAGTTTTGGTTTTGAGATTGACTCCCAATTGATTAAATGGTAACTATGTTTGTTCTTGTTTCCTGACCAAAGGACGGAAAACATCAACTTTTGGATCCTATGGAGAATAGAAATCAGAATATGAGCTAGAGCCATCCAATAGACTATTTATCTCTCTAAGACTGCTTTTATAAGCACATACTGGCCTCCCTAGGATAGCCATCTATTACACCAATGATTAATCTGGTTTTCAAGCTTTTCAATAAGCCATTGTCAATCCTCCAACTTATAACTATCTAGTTTCATAAAATAGCCCAGGTATATGAATCCTACAGATAGATCTTTGAAGGAATAATGAAGTAAGTATTTTAATACTATGAGAGTTTATGGAAGAACTCTGGAATGAAGGAAAGAAAACTTCTGGACATTAATCACCAAACCCGATGCTCGACAAAAAACACAAAGAATATTTTGGATTTCTTCCCATTCTGCGACTAATGCTTTTGACATTATAAGGATGTCATCCACGAAGAGTAAGTGGAGGAACCTTATCAATCTGGATACCTTTATCCCTGTAAGAGATCCACCTTCTTGAGAATGCTTTAATGAAAGGTTGATACCTTCCATCACTAGAATGTATAGAAGAGGCGATAATGGTGTAACACCATGTTTCCCCGAGTCTATAAAAATAACTATATTGGCTCAGAACTATGGAAAACTCAAAGATGTGAATGTGTGATTTGAACGGACCTTAGTATACAAGGTCGAAAAATGTAAATTAACATTATGAATGTGTGTGTATATATATATATATATATATATATATGTTGCAGGACTGTTGGGAGGGGGATGTGCTGAAAAAGAGACCATGATGGCTGAAGAAAGGTGGTGGAAGGAACCTGTAATGGTGGCGTTAACTTCCACCGAAACCAATACCGTATTTGGTCTTAACTGGCCTGGAGAACAAAGAGCGGATTGCTGGCCTCGAAATCAATTACTCGCCAGGTTGGTAGGTGAAGAGGATCCTCATGAGTTAATGAGGGATGGGGGTGAACCACCCATCCATGGAGGCCTCATACCTGACCACCGCGGGGAAATTTGTGCCACACGCATCCTCTCCGTAAAATAAAAGTAAAGTAAAAGGTGTGGAAGGGAGGGGACACAAGGGGGAGATCGTAGGAGAAGATCGGAAGAACTCTGGAAAAAAAATACAGAGTGAGTGATAGCAGAAAAGAAGGGGAGTAACCTTCATTCTTGATCGCTGAACAACAAAGACAGAGAGTCTCAAGCATCGTGGTCTCAGCTCAGGGGTGGCTAGTGGTAAATTCCTTCGAAAACATTGAGCCTACAAATGGGTGGAAACGAGCAACCCTCTTAGTAGTTGCATCACATCTCGTGTTTTTCTGATAAGTGTTTTATATCTTGTATCTTGAAATTTATATGCTGACATGTATGCTCATAGTCTATGCAATTATGAATGGTTTCAGTGTAAGACTATCTGTATGGTGTTTGGATAAAAAATGATGGCTGCATGCTTTTATTGGAAAGACCACATATGGCTTATGTTCATATATATATATATATATTGAACTAATACAGATTTCAAGTCTGTTCTCGAGAGATTTGTTCCCGTATTTGTCTTACCTGATGCCTTGGATATATTTCCCCACAAAGGCACCCTTTCGAGACCACTCTCTTACCTTCTAGAAGACCTTCCAGTCTGGTCTTCAAACCTGGTGAAAATTGCCTGACGACCCAAAGGAGGATGTTATAATTTAAGTCTTAAAATCTTGCACGAGGGAGAATGTTTCTCATAGACTTCAACATTTCGGCATTTCGATACCCGGAATACTCAAGGGCAAGTTTCCCTGCACTCGCAAGTCCCAAAACCCCGACTTGTGATATCCTGAAATATTAGCGTGGGGGTAAGTTAGGAGTTTTCAGAGCTTTCGGCACCCGGAGTATCTAGGTGCGAGTTCTCTCGCACTCGCAAGTCCTAAAACCCTGACCCATGAAATTCTGAAATGACAACATGTGGATGAGTCCGGACCTTTTGGTGGTTCGGTACCCAGGATACCCTCCCTCTTGCTAAATGCATGAACGAGATCCTTTCGGAGGATCTGAAGTCTGTTATGACCGTAAAATTGAATGAAGGAATGCAGGCAATAATGCCTCGACCCCTTTTTAATCTTCGCAAGTAACGAAGAAATTAGAACCGTTGATCCCAAGACCCATGGGAGTGCGTGGACCGTCCAACTGTAGAGTACACGTGGTGGTCGGTAAGCATTTCGGCGTTTTGACACCTAGGAAGACTAGAGGGTAAGAACCCTTGTCCTCACGACTCACAAAATCCTGACATACGAAACCCCGAAATGATGGGGTGTTGACAAGTTAAGAGGATTCAGTATTTTGGCACCTGGGATACCCAGTGGCAAGTCCCTTGTACACGCCAGTCCCAAAATCTCAATGGGTGAAATCCCAAAAGGAAAATACACGGATATGTTACGATATTTCGACATTTCGGAAATCAGAATACTCAAGGGTGTATTCCCTGGTACTCGCACGTCCCGATATGGCATAGTGTGACTTGGATCTACATTTTTGCTTTTCGATACCCGAGACCCCCCCCAAAGGACAGTTTCGTTCTGAGTATCTACTAGATGCAAAACCCTGAGATGGCCTAGTGCGCATAAAGGTGATACTTTGGTGTTTCGGCTTCCGGAGTGTTTCTAATGGCATGAACCCCTTGACGTTTTATAACGCGAAATCCTAAAAGGAGAAATGTCGAAATGAGCTTAGAAATGAATACCGGTTTCAGATTTTCGACTCTCGAGAAACCTAAGTGCGAGACATCATGTCTGTGCATATCCCAAAATCCCGACATACAACACCCTGAAATGAGCTTAGAAATGAATATCAGTTTCAGAGTTTCGGCTCCCGGCAAAACCTAAGTGTGAGATCTCCTGTTTGCGCATATCCGGAAATCCCGACATGCGAAACCCTGAAATAATAATAGCACATATGAGATAGGGTGTTTCGGTATTTCAACACCCAGGATACCTAACGGTAAGTTTTCTTGTGCTCTCCAATCCCGAAAATGCGGTTTGTGAATTCCCGAAATGGGTTGGGCGACATATATATACATGTATGTAGGATTCGAATTTTCGGTCCCTGGGAAAACCAGGTGCGAGACCTCCTATTCTCGCATATCCCGAAATCCTGATGGAGGAAACCCTGAAACAGTGAAGCATGTTTAGAGCTAGCATTTTCAGAGTTTCGGCTCCCAGGAAACCCAGATGTGAGACCTCCTGTCATCACATCCCCCGAAATTCCGTTATGCAAAATACCGAAGGGTAGAGTGCCCGGACTTAATCTGGGTTGTTGTTAATCGTGTTAAGTGGTTAGATCCATTTCGGATTTCGGCCCTTCGAAAGACAAGAGAGAAATGGGAATACATGTACTGCGATTTCTCGAATCGTGAAAGTGGACGAGCACCTCCCCGATAAGGCCTGTGATCATAGCCTCTAATCATATGAGTGCGGTTAAGGGATACCAGGGTCTGTATCAGGCCTCGTAGGGATTTGGGGAATTTTGTTCCTCGGTGAAAAGAAGGAAATAAAGCCAAACTTTTTCGATTCCCGTAGTGGGTATGTTACAAATTGGTATCAGAGCATGGTTACAACACTTGGCTTGCTTGGGCTCATGAACAAGTTGCACAGAAGCTCCGTTCGAAGCAATCCAAAAATGAGTAACCCTCTATTTTAACCCCCTAAATCAAAAGGTCAAAGTTCAAAATGAAAACCCCGATTTTGTGTATGCATGTGAAAGAAAATATGAATTATGCACAGATTATGAATGTGACTAAATATTGATTAACAACTAGCGTTTGTCTTTTTCACCCAAGCAGACGATCAGCCGTGGGAAACTACAAACACATAGAATAGTGACTCACTAAGAGGTGGGAGAAGGCTCCCACAATAGATATGAAGAGTCTGACGAAAGGAGGGAAATAGGGACCCCTCCAGATCTAGCTGAGATCGTGAGGAGCCTCATGGTCGAATCACAAAGATGCAAGGCTGACAATGAGAGGATGATGAAAAAACAAGAGAAACAAGCAGAGATTAACGTAGTTTTACTGCAGAGCTTCTCCGACCTACAAAGACAAATGAAGCATGAACCTGAGACATATAAACATGGTCATATCAGTGGCCACACTAAGAGGAGCACCTTGAAAAAGGTCCACCCCAGAGGTAAAGGACAAGCGGTGGACGATTCCTCTGGGAAGGAAGCTGGCGGTTCGGAGGGCTCTTCTAGCAACAGAACTAGTTCTTATTCCTGAAGAAGACAAAAGAAGCGAAAGCTTTCCAAGGGTCATAAATTTGAAGAATTCAGGAAGGCCAAACCACCCTCCTTCAACGGTGAAATAAAGAAGGGAGAGGAGGCAGAGACCTGGCTGCTTGGACTAAAGAAGTATTTA
>SNQJ01S0036930.1:129418-140949 GCA_010110895.2 Picea sitchensis
GCACATAAAGATGATACTTCGGTGTTTCAGCTTCCAGAGTATCGAAGGGCATGAACCCCTTGCTGTTTTATAATGTGAAATCCCGAAAGGAGAAATGCCGAAATGATCTTAGAAATGAATATTGGTTTCAGAGTTTCAGCTCCCGAGAAACCTAAGTGCAAGACCTCCTGTCTACGCATATCCCGAAATCCTGACATACAAAACCCTGAAATGAGCTTAGAAATGAATACCAGTTTCAGAGTTTTAGCTCCCGGGAAACCTAAGTGCAAGACCTCCTGTTTGCGCATATCTTGAAATCTTGACATGTGAAACCCCGAAATAATAATAGCATGGATGAAATAGGGTGTTTCGGTATTTCGGCACCTGGGATACCTAATGGTAAGTTTTCTTGTGCTCGCTAGTACCGAAAACCCGATTTGTGAACTCCCGAAATGGGCTGAGCAACATATATATACATGTATGTAGGATTCAGAGTTTCGGTTCCCAGGAAAACTAGGTGCGAGAGCTCTTGTCATCGCATCTCCTGAAATCCCGATGGAGGAAACCCCGAAAGAGTGAAGCATGTTTAGAGCTAGCGTTTTTAGATTTTCAGCTCCTGGGAAACCTAGATATGATACCTCATGTCATCGCATCCCCCAAAATTCCAGTATGTGAAATCTCGAAGGGTAGAGTGCGCAGACTTAATTTAGGTCTGTGTTAATCGTGTTAAGCGGTTAGATCCATTTCAAATTTCATCCTTTCGAAAGACAAGAGAGAAAGGGGAATACATGTACCATGATTTCCCAAATCACGAAAGCCGACAAACACCTCCCTGATAAGGTCTGTGGTCATATCCGTCGATCATATGAGTGCGGTTAAGGGATAGCAGGGTCTGTATCAGGCCCCGTAGGGATTTGGGGAATTATGTTCCTTGGTGAAAAGAAGGAAAGAAATCCAAAAAAATTTAATTCCCGTAGTGGGTATGTTACAAATGGACATCCCTTTCTAAGTCCTCTACAACCTTGAAAAAAATTGGTTACCTCTCCATTTATCAAAATGGCGTAAGTTGTAGATGTTACATAGCCCATAATCCAATTTGTTTTTGGTATACCAAAGCCACATTGGAGAAGTATTAACCTCAAAAAATCCTAGTTGGTAAAGTCATAGGCCTTTTTTAAGTCAAGATTCAAGATAATAGCTTGGAGTTTTTTTCTTTTAATACTGTGAATACACTCCTGAGTAGTACCGATGGCATCTAAAATTTGTCTTCCTTTGAGAAAACCCAATTGTTCCTCTGACAGTGATCTGGATAGAACTGGCATGATTCTCCTTGCTATAACTTTAGCAATGATCTTGTAACATAAGTTACATAGTGCAATTGGACGTAAATCGCAAAATGAACTGGGACTATTGAATTTTGGAATCATTGCAAGGAAGGTTGAGTTGATCGGTCTAATTGCCTCTCCTTTAAGTCTTGTTTCCTCCACCATTTCGATCAAGTCCTGTCCAACCAACTCGAAGAAAAATAGGAAAAATTCTATAGTCCATCCATCCGGCCTTGAACTTTTGTCCTTTTCAAAGGCCCTTAGTACTCTAGGACTTCCTCCCTTGTACAAGACTTTTCTAAATTTTGAACATCTTCCTCTCTCAAAAAATTGGGAAACAACCTAATTATTGTGATATGTTCCCCAATGCTATTCAATCTTGTATCCCTAAAGAAATATTTAAAGAAGTTGTACGCTTCTTCCTTTAATGCCTCCTAACCTGTATGGATCCTACCTGCTTCATCCTTTATCTCCCAGATGAACATTGTGTTTCTCCTATAGCTTGCAAAATGATGGAAAATTTTGGTATTTGTATCTCCACCTTTAATCTAAATCGCCCTACTCTTTTGTCGCCAACTCTCTCCCTCATCCAACAAGAGTTTTTTGCACTCAGCCTCAAGAGTAAGCATGAGATGTTTAGAATCATCAATGTGTGTACCATGTGTCTTCTGTATGTGAATATTATTTAAAGCCTCTTCAATCTTTCCTGGTTCTAAATGATCCTGAAGACATTTTTCCTTAGACCATTCCTTAACCTGATTTTTTAATACAGAAAGTTTCCCTACGAGTCTCCTTTGGGCTCCAACAACCTCTTGACACTATGAGTCATTCCACACTTCCCAAACGATAATAGCGAAAGACTCTTCTCTTAACCAGACTGGATTTAACTTGAAAGGATGAGTGACAGTTGGAATCCCAACACCCAGTTGAAGAAGTATTGGAGCATGATCAGAAAGATAGGGGTATTCAACCCAAGTCCTATACCTCCTAGAAGATGTGATTAGATCCTCCACCACATAGATCGGATCTAGTATTTTTTCAATTCCATCATCACTAGACCTACCATTACGCCACATTGGAACCACCTCGGTAGGGACAACATCCACTAATTTTATTTTTTTTAAAGTTCCTTAAAAAAAAGCCGCCAATGAGTCTACCATAGATGACGTCCCCCAAAAATCCATTGTAGAAGTCGTGAAATTCATATCTCCTGTCATTATGAGATCATTATGAGCTAATAATCCTTTCCCGTCCACTTTTTCCCAGAAAATATTGCGGTCTTGACAGGGGCCGTAAACATTCAGGAGAAAAATCTTCCTGTTATATAATAAGTTTGTTCCTGAAAAAAAAATACCACGGTAGGTTAGGACAGGATCTAAGTAAAAATAATTTGGATCCCATGATACCAGGATACCACGAGATGTCCCCACTACACTTACTGCACAAAGCATCTAGTCAGGTCTAACTTTAAACATAAAATTTCTTGCCTTTTCCATAACACCATAGTTTCTTGTAGAAAAATTATACTAGGGGATGTTTTTGAGATAAGTCTACGAAGGGGGGCCAATTTTAACGGTCCCCTACCCGTTTGATATTAAGAGAGAGGAGGATCATGATTTATCCCATGCTAGGGCTTTCATGCCTCTAAGCGCCCCCTGATCATTGTTAGAAGAAAGATTATTTGAAGAGAAAGAACTATTTTTCCCCGCCTTTTTGTTGACACTCCTCATTTTGATTGGAGACAATTCATACCCCAAACCCCGCGACCATGCAGGATCAGAATATTTGAAAACCCCATCTCCCCGAGGATCCCTAGAAACATCACTAGGTAAAGGTCTGACCACAAGATCCTTCCCCAAGAAGGTCGGTATCAGGATATGGCTTGAATTTCCTCTGAGAGTGGGAACTAGAGTTGTTAACATTCTGTCCAAAGATAGGTCGCTAATGTCAGATTCACTATAATGTGGGGCGAGGGTAGAGTCTTCCACAACCTCATTCTCATGATTAACATGAGAACTCACTTCGTGAGATGAAATAGTCTCAAGAAATGGTATCCATAACAATTGCCACTTTTGAGGGCATCCATAACCTAATGAGAAATGACCATTCTATGTTTCAAACATTGATATTATAGTTCATGTTGGAAAATACATCCACAACTTGAAAAATAAAATACATTGATATTATAGTTTATGTTGGAAAAGACATTCACAAATCGAAAAATAAAATATCCAGCTTTCCCCAATCCGAATAAAGTTTTTTTTTAGCGAATACATGATAATTTTTAATGTATTCTTTGAAGTCTACAACTTCAACAACCAAATAATCCATAGAGTTTTGTTTGATTCAATTATGCATTATCTATCGATCATCTCAACGGAAATTTGAGCAACTTTCTTTTTAATTTTATTTGAAATGCCTTTAAATATGCCATTAATGTTTTCATGTGTGTTCCCAATTAGAAGAAAAAAATGCTCAAGAATGTTGTTGAGGTAGTTAGACAAGGGTGTGGGGAATGATTGCATCACTCCTTTAGTGCTTCCATGTTGATATGTAATTTTGTTAGTGGAGTTAGGAAAGGGTTGGAGGAAAATATGTCACATTCCTCTCTCTTTCCACCTTGTTGTGCATTTGTAACGGTGTGCAAAGAGAGGATGGTTGATACGATGGATTCCCCCTCGCACACCCTCCTACCTAGCAATACTACTAACAAATTAAAGGAATAGAATGGTGTTGGTTGTGTTAGAGGATGATAGTTGATGAATTGCATTGTCCCTCTCCTCTTGATATGCTTATGTTTGTGAGGTCATTGTAAACATTGAGGAACATGGCATGATGCATCACATAATTTAATCTGTAAAAGAGGTATTTATAGTTAACTCGCTTAGCCAACATGGATCCTCTGTAAAAGTTTGTTTTTTATCTCTCTTTTTCCTATACAAAGAGTTACAATAACTACTAGATACTTTCTCACCAATAGCACTCCACTTATCTTTTAAATATTTAGTTCTAAAGAGACAATCGATGTTGTTTTCATTTTTATCTATTTTAATTGAAAGAAGCCTACACTTCAAAAATATTACTCTATTCGTATTTACTATTTCATACAAAAATTTTAATTCCTCCCATGCCTTACGTGATGTCTTGCATTCCCTTATATGCAGAATGATAATGTATTTCACAAACATTCTCAAGAGAACCTTCTCCTTGGTTTCTATTTTCTCTCAACTTTGAACTAAGGCAATAGGGGAAACTAGTTTAGCTTCAACTCTACTCACAAATTCCTATGCATTGTATCCTTCCATTAAAGTCTGCATCTTAAATTTCTAATTTATGTAATACAATCCATCTAAGTTATTTGCTCCATTTAGATATGAATGAGTTAGATTTGACATAACTAAGTAGCAAAATAAATAAAATGAATTTATTACAATAGATGTTTTACTAGCATACAACTATTTTAACAATTCTCTTACAAACACACCATTGAATAGAGTGAGTGCAAAATACATTTTCCTCTTCTTAATGACTCCCTTCCTAATAGTAGGAGATCCTCTAAACATCATCAAATTCCTTACATTAACCAACGACTCTATCACTCCATGGCAGTTTATATCACTCTAATGACTATTGTGTCTTCTTCCTCATGGCCTCTATTATTGTGTACTATTCTCATAGATAACCGTACCAAAATAAAAATTAAACACACAACAAATGAAATTGTATGCAGAAAGAGTTGGTTTTTCATATATTGAACACGGAAATACATATTCGTATACAGAGATTTTCTAGATATCAAGGTATCCCTTAAAAAAACTCATATTAATTTAACACCTATCTAAGTGAGTGTTGTTGCTGCCACTTATCTAATAGACTCTATCAATTATTGGTATTAGAGAACCTCTTCGTCGCGGCCTCTCATGGAAAGATTTGATAACAAAACAGAAATTGGATGCACACAAAAAAATTAAACCGTATGCATTGAATGCACACAACAAATGGAACTTTGTGCAGAAAGATATGATTCTCTATTTCATATATTGAACACTTAGGTTTTAGGCTTTCTAGAGATCAAAAGATCCTTTAAAAACCATATCTGAAACTCAACAGATCCTAGGGAAACTCATCAACCAGATTTTGTACAAAGTTGAAGATTTTTTAAATAACATACTCATTTAAAAAACAAAACGTATTACTGATGAAACTTGAACTTAGATTGAAGAAAAATACCCTCAATACAAACAACTAAAATCAACCCCAATTAAGAACACGTACCTATGTAACAAAATGAACACATACCTATCTAAGTGTTTTTATTACCACTTATCTAAATGACTATATCACAGTGGAGCCATATCTCTTTCATATCTCTTTCTTTGGTTCTCTTTCATGACTTGACAGTGGAGCTATATCTCTTTCTTTGGTTCTCGTCTTATCACAAGACCCTATAATCGGCAAGTTTTAATTCAAATACAAACGATATAACTATTTTATACTCCAACAACCAAATTCAAACGATTTATACTGTTCTAAAATGGGAGAATTCAAAATAAAGAAAGGCCGTCGATAAGACGAGAAATTTAGTCTGATGGGCAAGCTCACCATTTATTTACTTACGAACATCGTCAACGTACACTTACATTGAAGATCTCCGATTCTCCATAAACACGAAATATTAGAAGGAAATGAAAGAATTCAGTATGGTTTCTGCCCAACATAGTTCCCAGGCGGGTCGTAGTTGCAGATAACGAAAGTCCAACCGTTGTTACATTGAGCTTGAGCGCAGCCAAGCCTCTTGGAATCTCTCCACACAACCTGAGTATAGTTCCCACATACTTTACCTTCAGCGCAGGTGTTAGAAGAGTAATCGTAATTTTGCTTCTCGTTAACCCAATACATCACGGCGCCTCCCACGGGATCTGTGTTTCCCGACTGCTCGTAAATATTTTCTCCGTATTGACCACCAGAGTGTTGTTGAGCGCAGTCTCCTATGCGTTGGTTTGCATAATTCTGTGCGTAAGCCGCCACGGTGTCGTCCCATACGAGAGCTTCGACCCCCACTTGGGCTCTCGCGTCATTGTGAGGAGATAAGAATTGCTGCTGCACATCCTGGCCTTGCCCGACTAAGAAGTACCATGCCATTTGCAGGAAAAAAGCATACTTGAACAAGGACTTCATAGTGAGAACATTAACAGTAACGTCAATCCAGAAAGAAAGAAAGAAATCACTCGCTGCCCATTCAATTCAATATGTGAAAACAATCAACCAGTTCTGTCTATTTATAGCAACTCACAACCACATATTGCTTCTACAATATGGAGGAAGATGTAAGGAAGGTGCTTCAGTCAGCATCTATCATCTTAATTTCGAAGTAATCACGGAAATAACTCATTCTTATATTTATATTTGAATGTTTATATGATCAAGACACCTTACAAATGAAAATGGAAGGGGTTGTATAAGAGTTCTAGTAATATTTGAAAAACCTACTATTCTTTTCATTTAAGAGAAGAAGTTAGAGGAAAAAGAGATTCAAGAAATAATCACTACATAGTGAAAGGTAAGTAGAGGGATAGTTGTAAGCACTTAAGGGATTTATGGGGAATTTTCATTCTTTGGGAAAGTCCATATTTGGTGTTTTTCATTCTAAGTCAAATCATGGTTGGATGATGGTTATATTATTTCATAGAGAAATTTGAAATCAAGTTTAAATTTTTATTGTTTTAGAGAAATGTAGTGAGAAAAATATATTTTTGCATTCTTTATATGCATTGAGGATGAAAGGGGTTTCAATTTTTTTCTCTCCAATTAGGAGAAAAGGAGAGGAATTATAGTGAGTAACTAATTTGTTGGAACACTAAGAGAGAGGAGAATCAATATGAGCACTGTATACAATTTTTAACCATAGTATATATTCTTTCACTTTAACAACAATGTTCAGTACTATATAGCCATTGTATCATCTATGAATGCATCAAATATATATATATCATAAGCATGTAAACATAAACAACAACACATCAACATCACATCAAGAACATAGTAAACCATTATTTACATGGAAACCCAAATGAGATAAAAACACATAATGCTTTCTTATATATATCAAGAATTCATTCATAGGAAGCACCAACTTCCAAATTCTCCAGTTGCCACTAGAACGAGGCTCCAACCCCCTATTCTCAGGCTCCAACCTGAAGAAAGCTACAACTCATGAATTCTCTTACTCCAACTAGAAGGAGGCTACAACCCCATGGGTTCTCTTGCTCCAACTGGAAGGTGGATATAACCACCTAATTCTCAGATTCCAACTTGAAGGAAATGCCAACTCCCTGATTCTTAGGCTCCAACTAGAAGGAGGCTACAACCCCCTTTCCTTTCCCCATCTAGTCGCCCTGAAATGTAAATGTAGACCAATTGTGATGAACTCTACCACAATCTATGACATTTCCACTGTCATTCTCACTTTCACTGTCCCTACCACTGTTACTTTCAGTGTCACTATCACATCAACGTGTAACCTGTGAACCTGCCATTGTATCCAACCTATCATATCAATCAATCCAACCTGTCACTGTCTTATCCACGAAACCAGATCTTCTCTCAACTGCATGCAACTCATTCAACGACAGGGATTTATTTCAGAGAGAAAAAGGAGAATTAAACAATGTGTTATTTCTAATCTCGCAATTAGTGAGGACCATCAAATATTATAGATTCAAAAATCGAAGATTATGGTTGACTCACCAATAGTTGCACAACTTCAATTGCAGATCTTGAGTGACGAATTAAACCACTGGAAAGTTGTGGTTCAGCAATCCACATCGACCGTAGGTGGTCAATCAACAATAGATCTACAATTGGAATCAGTTCCACTACCAACGAGCGGTTTCCATTGCGGAACTCGACGATAGTTTTAAAAGTTGTGCTAGTTGAGGACACCACAATCATCCTTGATCATTGATCTGCTTCGAGAGTCTTCTCGACTATTGGATCACTTTAAGTGGAAGGATAATATTAGCAAGGGTTGAGATCTCGAATACCCGAATACCCGACAGTCGTTGGATCATTTTAAAGTGGAAGGATAGGATAAGCAAAGATGAAGGGTGTTGTATTTAAACCAAGGAAAAGCAACATTGTAGATAGATCGAGTCGTTGATCTAATATCATGATCAACGGACATCATTCATTTTAGGTTAAAAGTTGTGAGGAGGTTACACTTCGGGGAATCTCACTTCCGAAGAATTGTGAAGTGGAGAGATCAAATTACTTGAAGTCCTGATAACCTAAATTTTGAAGTCACTCTCAGTCGTCGATCTAAGATACATTTCAGATAGTATTCTGACCGTTGGATCAAGGAGATGAATATGTTCCACATCGATAGATATACCTCAGTAGACCACGTCAGCAAGGACACATGGCACAGTTAGATAATGACAAGTGTCAAGATGAAATAGACATTTCAAGTACATGTAAATCACAAATCTGAGTGACACATGGAAGCCACTCGACCCGTGCCATGTCAACAAGTGATGTTAGAAATTTATGTCACTCTAGGAGTTTTACCTCATGAGTTTCACCACCAAAGAATGACCTAAGTCCCGAAGTCTTGAAAGTTGAACTCTTGAAGGGCTGAAGTTTTGAAGGAAAAAGTCTCGAAGTACCAAAGTCACGAAGGAAAAAGTCTCGAAGTATCGAAGGTCGAAGTCCCGAAGGGCCAAAGTCGTGAAGGACAAAGTCTGGAAATCCCGAAGTGGACATGAGTCGATCGATATAAAGAACACTTCAGGAGCATTCTCAACCATTGATCGAGTACAGTTGGAGGATAGTGTAAGTGGAAGTGTTAACTAACAACAAGCAATCTCCACCATCTTATGACTTATTCAGTAAGTGATTACTCCAGAGGAAATTGGAGAAGCGATTATCTGAACCCCTGAATCCCCGACCTTCCGAAATGAACGAGAACCATCCATTCAATTGTTGATCAAGTCGTGATCGACGATTTTCTTGAAAGGCCTATGATAGTCCTGGATCGTACATCTAAATGGAGGATTGAATATTCATTGTCTGATCTGTTTTGAAGAAATCTGATTCGGAAGATTTGAAATGTTGCAAAGGCCTAAAGTCCCAAAGGACAAAGTACTGAAGAAACATAGTCCCAACACTGGACATATGGGGGTTAACAGGAGAAATTGTGAAAGAATAAGACAATGCTTAAATTAATAAGCCCGTGTTTCTACATTTTTGGTCACATAGAAATGGGTTGAAGGAAGCGCCTCTGCAGAACTCGGTTTCTACAAATATTTGCAGGAATATGGAATTGAGTTAAAAAGAAATCGATCCATGCCTATGATCGATTTACAAAAATAACTCTCACTAAATTAAAAGAATTAATAATAAATGTTTGAATCATAAAAGTGATTATTGTTAATGTTAAAATGAAGAGGTGCGATGGTCCAGATGAAAGGAAACAATATGTTATATCTCACACTGTTTTGAAGATTATATTAGTGATAAAGAATGGTGAGAAGATTGTGTCTCTCTGGTTTAGATAAGAAGATCAAAACAAAAGCAGAGTCCAAGATGAAGAACTGTTAGTTCTAAGGTCCATGCCTATGTCTTATTAAAGATCAAGAACATAAGAAGACAGAGAAGCAAATATGAAATCTAGTATTAGATATGGAATACCTTTATTGGATTGCAACAGATTCATTGAATATTAAATGACAGAATCCAAAGAGCAAGAGATGAAGTTTGACTGCATATAACCAGAAGAACATACAAGCAGAGGTTGCGGTAGACATGTATAAAGTACAACAGTTTATGATTCTAAGAAGACTTGATGAATTGATAGTATCTATGTGTGTTTATAAACACCTTGAACATAGTATAGTAAAAGTGTTATGAGTTTTATAACCTGCATAAAGGTAGAAAGGGTGGACCAAGGAAAAACAAGTCGAAGTTCAAAAAGTAAAATCTGATATAACTTGTGTTAATGGATGCATGAATCAAATTAATGAAGAGAAGAAGAGATTGAATTGCATTGTGAAATTCAAGGTGGTTGGGTGGTGGAAGGGCAGGTTGGTGCCTACACGGGGAGTAGGTGCTTCCTTGTTAGTTGTGGCTGACTAAAAAAGGGGGTTGAAGCCTCCTACCATTTGTTGTTGGTGAATAAGGGGAATAGGTGCTTCCTTGTTAGTTGTATCTGAACAAAGAGGGGGTCAAAGCCTCCTTCCAATTGTAACTGGTAAATAGGCTCTCGAAGCATCCTTTCACTGGTAGCTGATAAACTAGGGGGTCAAAGCCTCTTTCCAATTGTAGCTGGTAAATGGGGTGTGGAAACATTTCTTGAATCATAGCTGAAGAAACTTGGGGAAAGTCTCTGCATCAAGTTGTATCTTGAAAACAGTTTTGTAAAAGAACAATTTATTAATGAGAAAAGAGTTGGTGGTTTTCCATGTTGGGTTCCACGATAAAATCTTGTGTTCATAAGGATTTTTTGTTCATCATATATATATTAATTGAACATTAATGTGTGCGCTTAATATTGGTGAAATTAATGAGAAAATGTAGGAAATACTAATTCACCCCCCCCGTCTCAGTATTCCTGGATATTCCATCAATTGGTATCAGAGGAGGTTACTTTAAGAAAAGTCTAACAAACTGAAAGGAAGATCAAATTAAGCACACATGGATGGACAAAATATTTACATTGTGAATGGAACTACAATAATTGGAAAAGAAGAATGCATATTTTGGAGTACAAGAATGGAAAGTCATTCTAAGGCATTGGGACTTGAAGTGCGGAATTCAATGATCACTCATTACTTCCCACAAAATAGAGTAAGGACTCCAACTTAAAAGAAATACAAGAAAAGTAACTCAATGGTAATAAATACAATCCTTGATGGATTACCTAATGATTTCAAAGAGAAGATAGGTGAATGTAAATTTTCAAAGGAACTTTGGCACAAGATAAAGGACCTCTACTCAGATGAGAAGTCAAATGAAGCATTTCAATCAGAACGAAATCTAGTCTACAACAATTCTAGTGATGAAGATTCTTTTGAATATTACTCATACATTCAAGCAGAAGTAAATCTTGAAGTTGAATCTTGAGCTTGAGTGTTGATGCAGGAGCATCCCTCACGACAAGAAAAACCAACGTGGAAACAAAAGACAGCTAGAAGACGTCCAGCGCAAGTTTTTAATTTTTTTTTTTTTTTT
>SNQJ01S0036931.1:21767-32147 GCA_010110895.2 Picea sitchensis
CAATTTCTATCATTCTTCTTCGACATGCCCTTTCTTTTTACAAGGCTTGTAGTATTGGATGGGAGGTCCTATTTCTTGAGTGACTATGAAAATTTTCTTGGTGTCCCAATTCTTATTTTTCCTTCCCTTCTTCTATTGTTCTTATTTCTCTATTTTCTTCAACACTCTAAAATTGTTGTCTTTGTTTGTCCCCTAGAAGTGTTTCACTTAGACACTAGCTTCACAATGTTTAATTTTTTGTATCTTTGGGAGGTATTCCCACTAGAGGCCAAGGTGCCATGCATCTGGGAATTTTTGTTGGTACCAATTTTGAATTTCATTTTAGTGAAATCGGCCTAGAGATGAGGCTAGCGCCTCATGGGAAAGTTGATGGGATTTGTGAGTTTGTGTGGGGGTGCCACACCCATTAAGAGGATTAAAATTTTCTAATTAACTATTAGGTTTAGGAAGGGATCCTAAACTCACTCATTGGACTACTATATAAATGAGAGATGTATTTTTGACATTATATCATCATTGACATGGAAGAATGGAGTTGGTATAAGTGAGTCTACACTTGTGCTAGGAGGATTGGTGATCTCAGCAAAGGGAAAGTCTGCTAGTTGGTGAATCTAGCCCTGAAGAGAGAGGCGAAGAAGATCACATGTGTGGAGTGATTGTTACATAACATACATTATTTTCAAGAGGACTAAGCATGTCTATATGCAAACTAAAAAAAGACAAATTGTGTATAGGGTATACGTGATTTGCAGTGGAGAAAAAAATGTATGTCCGCAAGTTTCCAGTTGGTGAATCACATATCTATTTTTCCAGGAAGGTACAAATACGTACAGAATGACAAGTGACATCAACAGGCCATAAAGGTGGTCTACAATAGATTCTTGGGCAAAGCATATTTTCATATATTGTTGAGGTTTGGTTTTCTTGTTTGTATATTGGAGGACAAGGTTGTCCTCATATTTGGCAATTTTGAGAGGACTAGTTCTATCCTCAGTTTTGGTGACTTTGAGAGGATTGGTTTTGGTCCTTAGATTTGGAGAATTGGATATATTTATAGAAAATAAATATTTTGTCTCTTGTATTGATGATTCATATTTTATCTTGTTATTTACACTACATATGTTTTCAGTCAATAATTTCAGTGTAAAGTTGTCTAGTGATAGTTATATCACTAGGAAGCAATTTTCAAATCTGAAATTAGTCACATAGAGTTTCATGTGAAAATTGACATGGTACCAGATCTTGGGATTTGAAGAGAAGGGGATCATATCGAGACACTTTGTTGGCTACCACATTGGAAGAGTATTTTATTTTTTCTTTTTCTTATTCTTGTTCCAGGAAGTTCAAGATGGTGAACACATTGAAGCTTGAGGATAGGTTGGAAGGGTAAACCAAATTTCAAGATTGGAAGGCAAGTGTTCTCCTTCTGTTAGAAGAGAATGACATAAAGGAGTATGTTGAGGATGTGGTTTTAACTCCTATTGATCCACATGAGTTGACAACTCACAAGAAGAAGGAAGTGAAGGCCACGCGAGTATTGCTAGAGTCCATGAAGGACCACTTGACTCCTCACATTTCTGAGGAAGCAACTGCCAAGGATATGTATGATGATTTGGTGGGAATTTTCCAAAACAAGAATAATGGAAAGATGATACGCTTGAAGCATCAACTTTATATTGGAAGGATGACTAGTGAA
This sequence comes from Picea sitchensis, assembly GCA_010110895.2. Classification (NCBI taxonomy): domain Eukaryota; kingdom Viridiplantae; phylum Streptophyta; class Pinopsida; order Pinales; family Pinaceae; genus Picea; species Picea sitchensis. The sequence goes on from SNQJ01S0036931.1 coordinate 23,464, forward strand.
GACACAATTGTCAGTTATCTTATGAAGATTACTCAGATCTGAGATCATCTCACAACTATTGGCGAGATATTGTAGGATGTTGAGTTGGTTAATGTATCATTGAGAGGTGTTCCTAGGTTTTGAGAACCATTTGTGTAGGGGATATGTGCACAAGAAAGTTTCCAAACTTTGATAGACTATGGACAGATTGTATCTAGGAGGAGACCGGGTTAGTATGCATAGATGACATGGATGGCATGATAAAGAGTACCAGTGATGAGAACCAAGCCCTTGTAGCCTGCACTAGCAAGGGAATAAGGGGTTCTCCAAATAGAAGAGGTATGTCAGGAAGAAGGGATTCTCTTGATAGGGAATCATGTATAGAGACGATATGGAAGAAGGATCTCAGTAAGATCAGATCTTTTGAGTGCCATGAACTTGGGAACTATATTTCGCGGTGTCCACATAGATTGATGAGGTTGCAGAAAGGTTCCAGAGGGAGCTATTTTTGGTCTAATACTTTAGGTACTTTCTCTAGCAGGAAGAGATGGTTGGTGGATAGCGAAGCATATTTCCATATGATAGGTGCTAGAGATTTGTTTGAAACTCTCATAGAGACTGGCTCAGAATTGTGTGTGGAGCTTGGTACTAGAGCTAATGATTCAGTACGAGGATACAATATTGTATCATTTTGATTGGAGTCAAGAGAGATAGTAAGGTTGTTTAATGTGTTGTGGGTGCCAAAACTTAGGAGGAGTGTCCTTTCAGTCTCTAAGATTGAGAGGAAGGGCTATCATGTATTGTTTCGAGATGGAAAAGTATTGCTTGTGCCTAGACAATTTAGCTTTAGATTAGCAATGGATCTTGGAGTTAGGGAGGGAAACCTATATAGGTTGAGGGGCCATCCTATGAGTGTTGTAACCAGTAAAAGCATAGAGACAGATGAGGAGGAGCAGGTGGCTCCATGAGTGGTGTGGAAGGTTACCCCACCAACAATACCGACTCAAAGGGAGCATAGTTCATAGGGAGTCATCCCTCAGGATACAGGAGGGAGAAGAAACCTCCCAGGATTGTGCAAAGGATAGTGGATAGGGAGCACATGGTGCTATAGTGGGAAAACCTCCCTACGGACTACACTAGGGTTCTAAAGTGTAGGAAGAGCTAACCGTCTAAAGTCTCCTACTTTTAACAACTATCCCGATAACACCCCACATTCATGCATAAAATACAAAGTATAGGGATCTGGTAGTCCTACCTTAAACTTCTCATCCAGTGTCAATCCCTTTGTGCTCGATCATTTCACGATTACAAATCTCCTCCTAAGGCTGACCTGCATTCACCAAAAGGAAAACAAGAAACTACGAACATGCATTCTATATATGAATCAGTGGGCTAGATGTCATAACAAAATGTAAATCAAGCATAAATATTAAACACATCATATGGCAAGATGACAAAAGTACTTCTTTATATTAATCTCACAAAGTCACTTACAAAACGACATCAATGATTGCTCCTTGAACCCGGTCCTGGGCTCCTCTTCACCAAGCTCCAACTACTTCCACATATCCTTCTTCTCTAATACTTCTCTCTAGAGAATGGGCATAGGCTTATGGATGAGGAAAAAGGGCAAGAATAAAAAATTATGGCTCAAAACTCACAATGTGGCTACAAATTCTTGGGGCAAGGGGGGAAAGAAAAATGGGCAGAGTTTCACTGTTTCTATTTTTATCCTTGGAACGATACCCCAAAACCTCTTTTTCTATGCCAAAAATATGGTTATTCGATTAGGTGATGGGCTATATGCGGTCAATTGGTTAGGAAACCACCCAATAGCCCGTAATCTCAACGAATCCCTTGCAACTTTTTATTTTTTGCAACTTTTGTGAGTATACGTGGGCTGTAATGGTGCAGCTAGCGTACGTATGTGGGAAATAGTGGCACAACTAGTGTACATACATGGTAAGTAGTGGTGTAGGGCGTGTACATATTCAAAAATTTTGTTTTTAAGAAGAGCTATTCAGTATTGGCTTGGAAAAAATAGTAAGTAAGATGGCATGATTCCAGGTATGCATGTCTGGTGCAAATTAGGGTTATAACAGATGCCCCCTAATGTTTAAGGTCAGAAGAGCATCTGATGGCTGAAATACATTAAACATATTTACCAACGTATGAAGCGAGTGAGCCCGGGACCAGAGTTCGGGAGGTGCCATCTGCAAAATAACAATTGTCTCACCGAGGTGGGCATATCCATGCTTGGGATGAAATAAATCATGGCTTCCAATCAAATACACTACAAATCCATATCATATAACTATATAAAGTGTATCCACGAGCAATACACAACGGATCTACATCTCAAAATCAAAGATATACATGTATAGTATCCATCTTCAAGAAGCCAACAATGCATGATGGTTATAGATGAGGTCTTAAGAGCTCAAGAAAAAAATTCAATATCTTCACAACTCGGGTAGGAGTGTAATGTGAGTGTTCAATTTCACTACCCAGAGGTCTTCGACAGCTCTTCAAGGAACAAACAAGAGAATCTTGATGTTCAGATAGAGAACTTCATTGATTTTGAACAAGGACTTGATTGGACTTTAAATAAGGCCAGGAATGAGTTCAAGGGACAAAATGGAGAGAGTTCAACCCAAGTTGGGTAAAACATCCCTTGGATAATAGCACAATTGATGATGAGACTCAGGCATCATGAGATTGACATAAGTTCATGATGCAATAGGCAACACAAACTCTCCATATGTTTGGAAGAATAACCAAATGGAGGACACAACTCTATGTTACGAGAATAGATTCCTAAGGTCGTATTAAATCCTAATGATTGACACCAAAAGAAAGGATGTGCTTTGTCCAAGGGTGACTCATTGTGCTGCCATAAAAAAAAAATTACTTTTCCCTACCTCTTTTTTGGGTATATTTGATTTTTTAGTCTTTTTCAATATTTTGAATGCTTGAAAAAGAATAAAAGAATGCTACTTTACAAAGGAGGAACGAGTTTCTCAAGAATACTAATTCCAAGTGTAAGGAACACACTAATGCTCATATCAAGGGGACATGTGCAGGAAAAGGACACTTGAGGAAACTTCCTCCATGGGTCAAGGTGTCAGATCGCAGAGGCAAAGTGTTACAAGGCTTGCATATAAGGCATGCTTCAAAAGTTCAGTTAAGAGAAACATGGAGCCAACATTAGGCCAAAGACGTAGAGATGCAACTATTATTATCAAGACATGATGAAACCCCCTCAATGTATTTTTTACGATCCTAGAGAAGGTAAGCACGATGGTTTTTCATTTTTAGAGAGTTTGAAAAAGCATAAAAGAAGACTCCACTAGGGTACCTTTTTTGAAGATAGTCTACTTGGCTAGAAAAGGGGATAAACTAGCACCAAAAAGACGTCTATTCAAAACCATTTTAACGATTGTGACACAGACAAGATCACTCGACAATCTTTTCAATTTTAAGGAGTCTAAAAAGAGCTTAACTATGGACTCGCTGCCTTTTTCTAGATTTAGTCTCCTTAGCCTGAAAAAGTATAAAATCTACTAAAGAGAACTCTCCCAGTGAGATGAATCTTCCGAGGTGTACCTTTTTCCTCCTTAAACTATAGGCCGAAAAAAGGGGTAAACTCATGCCAGTAGATGTTTTTATGAACCAATTAATGAGTGTGAAAGAACAAGGTCACTCGACAATTTTTTCACTTTTAAGAAGTATGAAAAGAGCTTAACTATGGACTCCATAATGGATGTTCTTCTGGTCCAATTTAATGAGTGTGAAGAAACAAGATCACTCAATGATCTTTTCAATTTTAGGGAGTTTGAAAATAAATTAACTATGGACTCTGTGGGGGTTCATTTTTCGTAAATTTAGTACCTCAGGCCTGAAAAAGGGTTAAATTTATACTTGAGAATACTCTTCTAGTGAACTGAAGCTCCTAGAGTATACCTTTGTTTGTACAATTGACCATCTAGACCAAAAAATAGGTAAACTACCGCCAGACAGACGTGCCTTCAAATTTTAGTTTGGCGAGCGTGAAGGGAAACAAGATTTCTCGGTAATCTTTTCATGTTTAGAGGGTCGGAAAAGGGATTAAAAGAAGACCTGTTATTTTGGGAGTCTCGAGGGTGAAGCCAAGAGTGATAACATATCAGACATGTGAAGGCCCAAACTCATAATCAAGACAAGACTAAAAGGACTCCCGAGCCTAAAGTCATTAGCGACAGCATGGACACCAAAATGAAACTAGGATCTACCTAGGGCATCCATGTAAAGGTAGGCTCTACCACTAAATTATGACACTTCTAGAGAAGTAATGATGGTTCCGTGTCACAATTCGGTGGGATCGATTCTATGGCAAAGAGAAAAAGGCAACGAGGTGCAGCAAGTTTAGGTGGAATCCTAACTTAAATGCACAAAGTTGGAAAAAAAATTATTAGCAAAGGACCTTAAATGTGCCCCAACTCCCAAAACATTCATCGAACCAAAAATAAAGTGTATCATAACATCCGATGAGAAACTCAAGAACCACGTTACATGGTTTTTAAACCAGGAAAAACGACAATGGGGGTCAAAAAAAAGACAAAAAGGGAAAAAAGTCTATAAATAGAAGTTGACAGCTCATTATCACCATTGCAAATTGAGAATTGACCAAAAATCCAAAAACAACCCTTTGTTAAAGAAGTTGATTTCGAGATCTTCAATGGATGAAACAAACTTCCACTTGGACCAAGTAAGTACAAACTAGTCACTCCTGCATTTCCATTCTTTCTTTTTGCATTTTTTTTGTTCTTTGGAGGGGCGCACACCCTTAAAAAGGTCGACCGTACATGTACGCGAGCTGTCCAAGAACAACCCATGTATGCATGCGGGAAGAGAATAGCCTACTCGTGACATACGCGACTGTCCCCAATATAGCCCGCGTACATCCTCAAACATATGAAAAAATAAAAAATGCATCATTTAACTCTCCTTTGAACTTGTCATTTTGTAGAATGTATGTCCATTGGAGAGAGAGGGAGCATGAGGAAATTTATACATTGGTCGAGGAAGACCCTGTTGCTATTGCCGCATTAAAATAATGCAGGTTGTGGAAATTCTTTCGGTGTCCACTCATGTAGGCACAACCCAGGATGATGAATGCCTTGGTGGATTATTGGCACCTAGATGCAGAGGATTTTATGCTCAAGGGGTAGTTTTTGACTCTAATGACTGAGGACATTTACTTCCTGACTGGCCTCTCAAGGAGAGGTGCACCAGTCAACCTTCATTATTTTCCCCCTGGGCCACACAACATTGTTGAATTGATCAGGCAACACTGTGAGTTCGAAACAGATAAAGTGGGTTCCCAGGTACCGATCCACAAAATCACCAACCTATCACTGAAAGTGATAGTTTTACTTATTGGACGGATCACTGGATCTGTGGATTTACATCAATCCTCTCGGGAACATATGCATTGTGCAGTACAATGCTTAAATTCACGAGTGTTCGATTGGAGTAAAACCATTCTAGAGTGCATGAAGAGACAATTCACAGAGTGTCATGGGCAGAACAACAAGAACTTCGGGTTCGAGACTATTCTTTGCTCTTTCTTCTTAGAGAGGGTACTCAGTCTTAGTCCCCAAGAGACAATACAAGGGCATGTGGCCTCCTTCCTAGTAGTGTTTAGATGGGCAACATTGTTGCCACGATAGGGGGGAGGGAGGACCGTCGAGGCCTTTGATGATACTTTTTTCGACTGGTGGTCTCAACAAATTCTAGCTATAGAGGACTACCCCTATGTCGGGATCAACTTCTCCAGAGATCCTGACATGATCGTACCTCTTGGAGCGGAGCGAGGAGAGTTAGGTATATTTTCTTTTTAAAATTTAAAATTTAAAATTTATTTTTATATATCATTTTTTATGTGTACCAGAGCACCTGACAACTATGTATCTGTTATGTACATATGTGGGACCAATGCGTCCAACTGATTTTGCACGGAGCAGGAGCCATCCACCACTAAAGGCATCATCAACAGTAGTCGTCAGAGCAGCAACAATAGTGGGGGTACCTCCAGCTGGAGAGGCTGAGAGATTTTTGAGACGAGTGGAGCAGAACCTAACCACACTCACCTATACTGTTCCCATGGTCGAGATCGAGGATCTCCCTCCATCTATGCAGCCTCATGTTGTTGGGGTGCCACGGACCTGGGTCCAGCTATTTCGGCATTTGGAAAATTTTGGAGTCCACTATGGTAGGGCCAATAGGCCTTGTTCTTAGCTTAGGGTGGACCATTTACGTGCTGAGGGCACTCTTTGTATATTTTTGAGGGCATAATCCCCGCATTATATACCAGACTCGTTATTTTTTTGAGGTGCTTGTGCCCACCTATGTACTCTGAGACTTTTGATATATATATATTTACATCTTTTTGTCTTATGGGTTACATTTATTTACAAATGTATTTACATGTGTATGTGTGTGCTTTTCTTTATGTATATGCAATATGCCAATCTAATATTTGATTAGGTAGAGTATCTGTAATTTTATTTAGTCTCCTAGGAACATGGATATACATAATTTATTCAGAGAAACGTTCTAAGAGACGTACCCTAAGGAATCGTCGATGTAGAGTAGGATCATAAACATGGTAAACTGCATTTAACTGGGAGACAACCAATTGTGCATCTAAGTAGACCCGGAGGTAAGAAATACCATGCAACAAGGTGTCATGAAGCAACTCTATTACTGCAGTATATTCAGCGACATTTTTTGTGGTGTCACCCAAACAAATACCTCTATAAGATAACAAGTGGCCTTGAGGTGTGAAGATCACCCAAGCTGCGGAAGCAAGCCTCTGAGTGTTTCGGCTAGCACCGTCTGCAAATCCAACGAACACGTTCAATTCACTTGACATCTGCCATAGTGAAAAAGATGGCATCAAAACGACACGTCCATAATAACAAAAAAAAAAAAACTAAAAATGTATAAGAACTATACATATGTAAAAGAATTCATCCAAGGCGACCCACCTATGAGTAATACTTCTTGAGGTAGATCCCATTTCTAGGTTGCGCTAAAGCGTTCACATCAAAATAAACCAGACAATAAGAACCCTTCTTTAATACCTCCTTCACGATGAATGGTATGAACCACGTGGGTTTAAACTTGCCTGCCTCCAGGGGATCCTTATCTTGGTCATAGACCAAGAAAAGGTCGCCTTCAAAGAAAATACGAGGATGAACGGACCAATCATCCTAACACTTGACTCTTTTCTTATGAACCTCCTTAGCCAAGGCTACATCACATCGTTTCTCATCGAGCTGCTCGAGATATAAGAAGCGTTCCTCAAGCAGTGAAGTGTTTGGAAATAACTGTACTACCAACTTAAGAGATGGGATTTGTCATTCTATTGGCAAGACTGCTTCCAGCCCATAAACGAGTTGGAAAGGTGAAAAACTAGTGGTTGTATTCACAGACGTTCGGTAGACCCATAATGCCGAGTATAACATCAAATGCCAATTTGACTTGGCCGAATTGATCATTCATTGTAGAATGGTCTTGAGAGACTTATTCACAGCTTCCACCTGACCATTCGCTTGTGGGTAATAAGGTGATGAATGTTCTTTCCTCAACCCAAGCTTTGATTTTAATTCATACATCATTTTATTCTGAAAGTCACTACCACGGTCAGTGACAATATCCTTCGGGACACTAAACCTTGCTATTATCTGATTAAACAAGAAGAGAGTTATTTTCTCTCCATCATCCTTGAATGTTGGCATAGCCTCTCCCCACTTAGTAAAGTAGTCTACTACTACGATGATATAGTGATGCCCCATGGCTGAAGGTGGGTGGCATGTAGTATTATCAATCCCCCACTTGGTGAAGGGGCCAAATGTGATGGCAGGGAACATAGGAGCAGGGTGTGCCCTCATCCTCTGTGAGAACATCTGACACAGGTGGCACTTCTTGACTGATTCAACAAAATCTTTGATTAACGTCGACCAATAGTAACTGGCTCATAGAATCTTTTGGGATGTTGCCAACCCATACAAATGACCATCACATGCTCTAGTGTGGCAATCATTAATCATGAGTTCAGTTTCTTCATGAATGAGACATCGATGAAGGATGCAATCTATACCTCAACGATACAAAGTGTCCTCGAGAATGAGATAGTTCTTGGCCTGATGGCGTATAAGTTGGCGTTCATCGCGAGAATTAGAGGTGGGGCACTTCAAATTATGGAGATAGATTAGTATATCTCCATACCAGGGGTCCAAAGATGAAATCAGAAAAATAACTCCTTTAATCGGTGATTCTTCAGATGTGACATCACCTGATTCGACTGGAAGTTTCGAGATGAGTTCTGCAAAGACCAGTAACTTTTTAGATTTCGCAGACACAAAATCCAAGTCAAATTTATGGAGGATAAATATCCATATACTGATCTTTCCTTCGATTACACGTCATGTCAACACGTATTGAAATGGATTCATGATGGAAATGATGGTGGTTTTGCGAAAAAGGATATAATGACGGAATCGTTGGACAACATGTATGTTAAGCCCTAATATTGGCTCATTACCACTTAATTGGGGCATATTAGATTAGTAATGTTATTTTATTTATGTCGGCTATAAGCCATTAGTTGTAATTTAGATTAGTAATGTTATTTTATTTATGTCGGCTTTAGGCCATTA
>SNQJ01S0036932.1:0-17106 GCA_010110895.2 Picea sitchensis
TTCCAAACTATTATCACTTTATATGAAATCAAAATCAGAGTATTGCTCATGTGCTTTTAGCATAATCGAAGTGTCAAAACATTGCAACAAACGATCACATGAAATTGATAATTTAAGAGTTCGAAGCAATAAAAATTTAGTCATATACAAAACCAAAATAATTACGAAACTCATAACTTATTAGTTTCATTAGAAAAATCAAGTCGGATAGTTGAAGTGACTGGATATAGTTTGAAAGAACCTTTGGCAGTGAGGTGATAAACCAATGATCAAACGTCTTTCATCAAATCAATAAAAGATGACGACAGTCCAAACAACGAGAGAGGTGTTTTCACACTTTCAGTTGTGAAAAATCAAATCGAAATCAAATTTGCAATTGTCGCAAAAAGGAAACAAATGTCTTGAAGCATAGTGCGACGAGGATTTTGTCGTTTAGAAGACAAGAGGTGTAGGCAACGTTTTTATGGAAATAAAAAAATGAGTTGGCTGCCAACAGAATGTCACTCTGAGAGTCTATGGAGGTGCACTGGAGGAGTCTATACTCTCCTATGAAAAAAATTTCCCCAACATTCAAGTATTAAGGGATGAAATGCCTCAGAAAGGAGGGTTGTACAAATTTTCTTGAAACCCTGGTAGGGTTGTACGATTCTGTAGAAAAGAGAGGAGACTGGTAGATTCTTTTGCAATGGGTTCTTCAAGACCTATGCTCTGAAACCATGTTTATTTTTCAATAAGAGTGGTTAAACATGAATTTCATTCCATTTTAGCATTTTACTTAACCATAACCATTAATGTTGCAAAAACCAAGATCACAAGAAGAAACACCATGCACAAGAACACAAGAAGTATCCTGGGAAACCCTTATCAACAAGGGAAGAAAACCCAACCAAATCCTTTGCTATATTGTTCGAGACAAATACCTTCACCAGCAAGAAAAACTAGCACACAAGAGGTTTCTTAAAGCCTAGAAGAGTATCACCCAAGAGAGGTGTGCACTTTTCCCAAGAAGGTTTACTTGATGAAATTTCCAAACTCACATGAAAGATATAATTCCTCTATGGGGAATTTACCTTTACTTATACTAACTTGAACCTGTCAACATAAGTGATTATTGTAACGATAGGGATGACATCACTAGATTATAATATAATTAATATTAACCAGATTAATTATATTTTACATTAATTACCATTCACATTAAGGTGGGGTAGATCTGTACCCTTTACATTACAATTAAGGTTATAGGAAGGTTTGAATCTTGAAAAATATAGCAAGGGATCTGATACACCCACTAGTGCTCATCCACTAGGGGCACATCCATAGGGATGTACATATATCTGGCTCATAGCATTACACAGAAGAACCACTTCTTCACTAGTGCTCGGTCACTAGGATCACGTTCACCTGTGCTCGTCCACAGGCCACATCCACTCAATAGATCTTCTTTTGCACTGCATTACACATGAGATTCATCTAGAGTTTCTCATCAAATATTCTAATCAGAGGAGGATAACACATCATCTTCATTTGCATTCTCATGGCGATGCACCCAACACTTTGGGATTTCACACGTTCACCTTGTGCTCAGCCATAGGCACGTCCAACTTTGCAGATCACATTTCTCACTATGCTACATAGAAGAATCATCTGGAGTTCTTCTCAACTCTCTATATGGAGTAGGTCATCTCTACATTCCATCTATGTCTCATATAGGAACCACACATCCTTCTTAGGGGCTTTCTCTCAGGTTTGTAATAAGGAGAATATCTCACATAGTTGCAATGATCCACATCTCACACGTTTGTAAGATGGAGAATGTCTCACATAGCTACAATCATCAACACTTAAATACCACCAAGGGCTATCATATTTATGATGAGAAAAACAAGAAATTCATCATTTTCAAAGATGTAATGTTTATTGAATCCTCTAAGAAAGATGAAACTATTGAGAGGCAACTTGATCATTTGGATAGATTCACTCATGTAAAGAAATATCGTGAATTTGATGATGAGATTCCACAAATTGAAGGGGATATCCCTATATTGGGTCAATATATAAAATATCCTTTTGAAGCACCATATTCCCCTCATGAAGAATTTCTTGCCACTTCATCAAAACATGAAGTTCATTTGGATGATGTGACTGAGAGGATTGAAAGGTTGAGGCTTGATGAGAACTAAACACCATATCAATCAACTGAGAAAACTGAACCATCTTAGAAAGGTCCACCAAAAGGGCTCACAAAAACCCTTGAAAGTGTTAATCCTAATGAGGTCAAGAAGACAGGAACCAAAATGCCCTCGAAACAAAAAAAATGTAATGTAGATAATTCAAACTCAATTGATGTAGATGACATGGATGTTTCATATGATTGTGAGTTGAATTTATCTACTAACATTGAACCAACTTCCTTTGAAGAAGCCACTTCTCATGATGAATGGAAAGAAGCCATGCAGAAGGAATATGATTCTCTCATCAATAATGGGACATGGAATTTGGTGGATATTCTACTCGTAACTAAACCAATCAGTTGCAAGTGGGTATTCAAGAACAAGTACAGATCAGATGGATCACTTGACAAGCACAAAACAAGGGTCATGGAAAAAGGATTTTTATAGAAATAAGGCGTTTATTATGAGGAGAATCCCCCCCCCTACCATAGAAAAATGGGACACCATATGTATTCTATTCTCCATGGAAACACAAAATAGATGGAAAATTCATCAAATGAATGTGAAGACTGATTTCTTGGATGGAGACTTGAAAGAGAATGTGTTCATGTCTCAACCCAAAGGATTTGTTGTGAAGGGACAAGAAATGAAGGAATTCAAGATCACAAAATCCTTATATGGATTGAAAAAAGAACTACGATCATGGTATGAAAAGTTAACTGAGCATCTTCCGAAGTTAAATTTCAAGCATTTCAATATTGACGATGCAACTTTGTTTGTCAAGAAAGTCAGAAAAATAGTTGTATATCTTGTATTATATGTAGATGATATGTTGATAATAGGGAAGAACAAAAGATGCATTGCATCCATAAAGAAAGAATTGAAGAAAGGATTCAAGATGACATATTTCAGACATATTCACTACTATTTGGGAATTGAGGTGATTCAAAATACAAGGCACATATTCATCTCCCAAAAGAATACATTGGAGAGTTGTTGAACAAGTTTGGCATGGTTGAGTGCAATCTTGTTTCTACTCCAATGGAATAGAATATGAAACTCACATCAAAAGAAGGGAATTAATTTGAGGATGCAACCAAGTATATTAGATAAATTGTGGGAAGTCTTATCTGTATTACTACCACTAGACCAGACATTTCATTTTTTTTGGTATTCTTTCCAGGTTCATGCAAAAGCCTTGTGAAGGACAATGGTCTACTTCAAAAAGAGTTCTAAAATTATACTTGAAAGGAACTCAAGATTTTGGACTCAAGTACACTAAGGTAGATGACTTCAACCTAATTGGATGTTCTAATTCAAACTTTGTCGGGGATAAGGAAAATGGAGTATCAACTTTAGGCTATCTCATGAATCTTGGATCAGTAGATGTCTCTTGGAGATCACACAAACAATCAGTTTCAACAGATTCCATGACAAAGGAAAAATATGTGGCAACTTCAGAAGCAACGAAGGAGATTATGTGGCTCAGGAAAACACTTGAATATTTGCAAGAGAAACAGGTGAATTCTACTCCTATTCTAGTTAAAAATACTTTTGCAATCAAGTTGGCCAAGAATCCTAGATTCCATGATCAAGCTAAGCACATCAACACAAAGTATCTCCTGATTCGACATCATGTAGGGGCCAATATGTTGGAAATGTAATTTGTTATGGTTGTGGCCTTGATAGAATGTGAATGATAAAGTTATTGTAACAACCATAGGGAGTCCAAGACACCTTGGAAGATGAATCAAAAGGTCATCTCATTTTTGTTAATAGATGTATCATACTCATGAATAATATGCAACTAACACTTATCTTATTTGTGTGTTCCAACAGTGGTATCAGAGAACCTTAGTTCCTAGGATTTTTCTTTTACATGAAAAAATGTAACTTAGTATGCCATTCTGCTCATCTACCTATCCATAGCCTCTCTGCATTACTCTGTATGAAAATCATACGTTACTATGTGTTTCTCCATCTCTAGGATTTCTCCTCATGCAAACCCTAATACACCTTTGCACGCCTCTCTAGTTAACACTCCCACATATTCCATATGTTATTTTGAGTGCCAATGGAATGCATATGAATCCTTATAACTTTCATATCGACCAAAACAGGAGAAACCCTAAACCCGTTTTGTTTCAGAAAATAAATTCCAATCAATAGTTGGCATATATTTTGACATTTGGCTCTTGACCTTTGGCATATTATTTTTATTCTAAATCTCTGCAAAAATATTTTGGCATCATATCATTGAAGTCACTTGATATATCTTTGGTATCAATTTGTGTTTATTTCCACTCAGTCGGTGATGTCGATAAAAAAAAAACACTACACAACCCTCGAATATCAGTCAATTTCTAGTAAATTGATGGTATCGATCTAAAGCTCAACAAATTTCCAAATATTTCTTCATCCACACACAAGGATTAAGTGTCTAAACATCATGGTTTCATCATTTAAATCCAAGGTAGTAGAGCACCTCCTTCCTACAAAACTCCTTCCACTCCAACACATCACAAGTGCAACTGCAGGTGGGAATTATGAATGATTCGCAAGGCTGCTTGACTTAACGTCCATAATGGTGATAAATCATTATCCACATAATCTTAATGTTGTGTATATCCCTTATCTAACAAAGGATCTTAGTACCCACTGAAATATCCTTCGAACTTATAACACCTGGGAAACCCTACCAAAATTTATTGGGGAAAATACTTCAATTTTTTATTGCAATCCAACGTGATCTGTTGAGATTTGAGAAAGAGAGTTGTAATGACCTTTTCCTTTTGATGACTCTAATATGAGTGACTAATTATCCTATACTTGTTCTCATAGGCTATAGTTGGTAGAAAAAATAGAATAAAAAGGATTATTTAATGTCATTTATGGGAAAAAGCTTATGTGAAAGAGACATTAGATAATAAAAGAAGAAAAAATGGGTTTCAAGTGACTTAAGTGATTATTAAATAAAAAATTAGGGAAAATTCGATTAATAATTAAAGTGAACGAGATATTAGATCATAGGGGATATAAAAGGAGAAAGTGAACTTAGTTTCTCATTATGCATATTGTGAATTGGAAATTAGAACCTAGAGAGGAGTCAGATGATTTCCTTCTTGTTTTGTGGTTTTCTGGATGAAACCACCACCATTAACAGAGTTTGGTGTTGAAAGATACACCCTACTCCATCAGGAGGATCACATAGGTTATTCATCGAGCTGCAGGTTCAAGTTACAATAGTAGAGAGTTCCAACGCAAGATAGTGCACAGATTTCCCAGTTGCAGTGTGAGGTTTTGGGAAGGATTTGTCAGCAGTCAGAGGTCTCTAGGCCCAACTAGTCAGGGAGATATAAAATCATTTAAAACCATTTGATATTAGACTGGGGTGCTTCCTGTGAGAGATCTCACAAATTTCTGACGGGTGATTCACCCAAACCGTGCCAGTTTGCAGTGCATGGGGGTTTGGACATCCATCTGGGGTTTCGAAAATACAACAGAGAGTCAATGTCCCATATCTGAGGTAGGTAGAGTGTGATAGGGAGCAGGGAGATTCATATGGGATAGAACTTAGGCCATTCTTCCAAGTATTTCCACTAGGGATAATTATCCATTCTTCTGTAGCAGTTCAACAACACATTTGTGGTTTCATCCAACACTTCCTTCCATGCATGCAATGGATCTATCAAAATGATCTCAAATCCATATATCTACCAGTATTTTCCATTATCTTGTTTCTATTCCAATTAATATCACCATCTATTAAGATCTAGAAAAAGAGATTTGTTTGATTTTCCGCATATTGCAGTGTATTTTCTGTTACTTTGCTTGATAAAATTGTTGAGTTGGTTATAGTCCCAAATCTATTTTCAATTGTATAAAACTATTAAACACAACAAAAGGCATCTAGAAACCTTTTGAAACTCAGCCAAAAACCCCAGTGCATTATATCTATAGTCACAACCCCAGATTTAGTAGTTGATATCCAGATCTGAGGATCTGGGGATATTATAGTGGTATCAGAGCCTTCATCTTGCCATATTGTGAAGAAGCGCTTGACTCATGACCCAATGATTCTGTGAATAGGTGAATAATACCTAGAGGGAAGAGGTCACATGGGGTATGAGTACATTCAATATCGTAGGGATCATAATAGAGACAAAAGGGACAAAAATAGGAGATACTACATTCCATTCCATATCCATTCAGATACAAAGACAAAGACAAAGTATAAAGACCAAGATCATTTCAATTCAGAGATAGAGGCTGAAATAGAAATTAAGATGGGTGACATAAATGATATTCTGGAGGGCGAGGGGAAAGACCGAGAGGCCCCTTATGACAGTAACCATGCTATATTGAATGATATCTCTAGAGGGAAATAGGACACGATGAATGCCATAACATAGATGTAAATCAATACAGATTTGATTCATAACAACATGGGCATGATTGGTGCAAATATAGTAGGTGGAGTGATGATCCAGGTGGATATTGGTGGCCACCCACCTATTCCAACTGGCTTCTTATGTCCATTGTTTTGTTCAACATGTTATTTTGTACTTATTTTTAATTGTGGGTTCTACACTTCTATGGCTGTCTGAATCCCCACAAATCCTCCAAGTGGATACGGGTGGCCTCTCACCTAATACAAATGGCTTATTTTGTATGTTTTCATGTCAGTGCATCTTGTTGTACTTCCAGGGCTGTTTTGGTTCCCTAAACATTTTTTTTTCGATCACCATAGTCAAATTGTAGATGGAATCAGAGTTTGACAGTGAAATATGTAGCTCTCTGAAAAGGCCTTTTCAACAAGCTATCATGCACCTAAAATGGAGGTCATATGAAAAAGTTACAACCCTTGGAAGTTGAGGTACCAAATTACACCAACTTACCCATAGGGCCCACATGACTTTTGGCGTTTCACCTTCTAGGGTTAGGTTTTTGGATGTCTAGGGTTTTGGAATTCATGAGTAATATCAAAAAGGCCTCTGGAGCCTCATTGTAATCCATTCTTCTCATACGTATGCACATAGAAGCCACATATCTTCTCATAGATAGCTACCACCATTCGAGCAATTTTTTTAGTTCTGCAATTTTACAGTTTCAGCCTATTTCATTATTTAATAGAATATATTGTTCACCAGATATCTATGTTATTCTTCATATCTCTGTGTTTGTTATATTCAGTCTGTTAATCAGTTTGTTCCACTCCTAAATATGGATCAGTGGTATCAGAGCGGTCTGCGCTTCATTTATTTTTCTTCGTTCATGTCCCCGACAAGATCTGGGTACAAGAAGTTGGGACTCGAACCAATTGAGCCATTACAATATCGATCACACCGAGCTCGACAACAACCCATGTGGGACGAAAATAAATATGATGGAGCAGGATATCCTATTAAAATGTTTCTCGAGGAATCCCTCGTGTGACAAAGGAAGATAATGATGGAAAACTTCATGCAGATCCTTCGACGAATTCCCACAGGAGAAGCATATTCATCAAGCACCCATGCAAACCCCTTCAAGGTACAGGTAAATTTTGATATTCAGTTATTTGAAGGACTAATAGATGTGGATGCTATAGATAAATGGTTGAATCTTCTTGAAGGATATTTTTCAGTCCACAATTTTTTTGATTGGGAAAAGATCACTTTTTCACTCCTCAAGGTCATTCCCCATGTTAAAGACCGGTGGGATACTTACTCTAAGAATAGGGTCATGGAGGAATATTTAATGTTTTTGGTGGCCCCTACATGGGATTCCTTCCGGGACACCATTAAAGAACAATACTACCCTGTTGGAAGCTACGAGGAGCAGTACACCAAATGGACCACCCTACTTCAAGAAAGGGACTAGATAGTACCATATTTCACCAATATTTTCCATACCATATGCACCAAATTGGGTATCAAAGACTCTTAGTGTCATCTGGTGCTCAAATCCTATGACTATTTGCATAGATACATTCAAACATAAATGGATTTCTTGGACATCGCCTCATTGGGAACGAATTACAGATACATTGTCAAGATCGAGCATAAGTTTAATCATAAAAGGCGAGAGTTTGGATCTGGAAACCCCTTATAGCCGAAGCAGGGAAAAGGCATTCCCAACCCACACAATAAGGGACCAATTTGAGATGGTCGTCCTCAGGAAAACCAATCCAAGCCACAACACAAGAAGGGCAATGAGAAGACGAACAAGGACACAAGAAAATGGGGTGAGTACCATAAAATTCCTTGGCACAACACCAAAGAATGCCGCTCCAAGTAGTCCCTCATGGTCGAGCTGAAGGATCCTGATTCCGAGTCAAATCCTAAAGGAGGGTACCATATTATCAATGTTGAACCCAGTGCCACTGTCGCTACCACCAAAGTCCGACCAAGAGAATCAGAGGAAGGGAAATTCCTCTTTCACTTACAGATGTGGGTCAAGGGGGATCCACTTCATTTCATTGTCGATAGTAGTAATCAGAAGAACCTGATTTCATCATAGGTTTTCAAGTAGATGGACCTACCAAAAACACTGCACCTGAAGCCCTACACCATCGACTGGCTTCGCCAACGAAGAGATCTCCGTGTTAGCCAACAATGTCATCTTCCCTATGACATCAAGCCTTTCAAAGATGAGGTATTGTGTGATATTTCTCCCCTTGAAATTTTTTATGTTCTTTTAGGACAACCATATTTGTGGAAGCGTCATGTTGTGTATGAGTCTAGACCCCATAGTTTTATTATTACTTTTGGTAAACCTACTTCTATTTCTTTAATCTCTACTAAGCAATGAAGTAAGTTCATTTCACAGACCGGAAAGTTCTTCTTCTTTGTGATCCTTGCTCATAGTAATAAGAAGTTCCCCGCCACATCTGTGGCCTCTACACAATGCCTCTCTTTGCATTAGAAGTAAGTGGAAGAGATCGTGGAAGAATACAAAGACATATTCTCATCACCTACGGGGGTACCGACACACTGCCAAGTCAAACATCCAATTGATCTAACCCCCAACACACCTCTACCTAATGGACCAATCTATCAATGCTCGTTGATGGAGAATGATGAAATCAGGCATCATATCTGATAGCTTCTTCAAAAGGGGAACATCAGACCCATCTCCTCCCCTTGCAGAAGACCCATTGTGTTGGTGCAGAAGAAGGACGAGACTTAGTGACTCTACATTGATTACAGATCCTTAAACAAAATCACAGTTAGTAACTGCTACCCATTCCTAGGATTGATGACCTTATTGACCAACTCAAGGGGGCCAAGTTATTAATAAATATTGACCTGAAGTTTGGCTATCACTAGGTTCCCATCGAACCAACTGATGTATGGAAGACAAACTTCAAGTCTAAAGAAGGTCTCAACGAATGGCTAGTCATGCCCTTTGGCTTAACAAATGCACCAACCACTTTCATGAGACTGATGGATGATGTAATGAGACTCTTCACCAACTCCTCTATGGTCGTATATTTGGATGACATCCTCATCTTTAGCAGAACATGGGAGGAGCACATGTGACATATTCAATGGGTTTTGAGCACTCTACGACAACACAAGCTTTATGCCAACTTGGAAAAATGCTCTTTTGGAATGAACAGGGTTCAATACTAGGGATACATTCTTGATGAGAATGGGGTACATGTTGATCTAGCTAAGATCAAATCATCTGTGACTGGCCAGCCCCGAGCACACTAGCCGAGCTTCAAAGCATTTTGGGACTAGCTAACTTCTACCAACGGTTCATGTTGGGATTATCCCATATTGCATGGGCTCTCATCCAGGTGACCAAGGGCAGTGGTAGGGTCAGGTTTGTGTGGGGGAAGGAGAAACAATGATAATTTGATGATATAAAGAATCACTTGTGCTCAGCACCCGTACTCTCCTTGCCCGATCTACAACAACCATTCAAGATTGATATTGATGCATCTGACTATGCCGTGGGCACAGTTCTCACTTACCACGGAATCCAGTGGCATACCATAGTGAGACACTCTCCAATACCATCTATAAATACCCCACCTATGACAAGGAAATGTATTCCAATGTACAATCTTGTCGTCAATGGAAAAATTACATTCTGGGGAAAGAGACGATCATACACACTGATCACAAGCCTATGCATTTCATACACACACAAGAGAAATTGTAGAATGACCACCATCAAAAGTGGTCCACCTACCTACAATAGTTCCATCTCAACATAAAGTATAATATAGGTATCTCTAATCATGTCATTGACTGTCTCAGTCAGCCTCCTTTGGCTGCATTCACCATTGTGCTCCATTCCTATGGACATGAAGCATCTGAGTGGCCCCAACTTTATCAGCAAGATCTAGACTTCGCCACCACCTATCAGCTCTTGGGTACATGCACAATTGTGACTGATTTTCACATTCAGGGTGAACCCTTATGCCACCTGGGCCATCTGTGTGTTCCTACAAGCGAGTGTGAAAAGATGATTTGGGAAGCCCACTACAGTAGGGTAGCAGGACATTTTGGCATGGAGAAAACTGTGGTCGTTCTTCATAAACATTTTTATTGGCAAAAACTTCAACAGGACATCAGAAAGTATATCAGATCTTGCACTTCTTGTGCCATTAACAAGCCAACCATCAAT
This sequence comes from Picea sitchensis, assembly GCA_010110895.2. NCBI lineage: Eukaryota > Viridiplantae > Streptophyta > Pinopsida > Pinales > Pinaceae > Picea > Picea sitchensis. Next base: position 10,797 of record SNQJ01S0036932.1, read on the forward strand.
AATCAAGGATTATACACCCCTCTTACTATTCCCGAGAAGCCTTGGGAATCCATCTCAATGGATTATGTGTCTGGCTTGTCATCCATCAAGTAAGGAAATGACTGTGTGTTTGTGGTCGTTGATCGATTTTCGAAGATGGCCATCCTCACAACTTGTAAGAAGAATTTTACAGTGGAAGATATTGCTTAGATATTCTTCAAATGAGTGTGGGTCCACTTTGGGATACCACAACCCATCATCTCTAACCGAGATAGCAGGTTCCTCAACACCTTTTGGTCGAGACTATGGTCTCTATTGGACACCAAGCTCACAAAATCCACTGCTTTCCACCCCCAAACCGATGGCCAAACAGAGGTCATCAATCAAATTATTGTGCACATCCTGCGCATGTACAATTCTAAGAATCCACGTACATGCGACGAGATTCTCCCATATTTCCAACATAGTTACAACAAGTCTCTTCATATTTCCATTGGCCATAGCCCATTTAAGGTGGGTCTGGGATTCCAACCCTTCAGACCCATTTATGTTTCACTTACTCTTGACACTTCACAGACAAACTCTTCCCCTGATCATTCTATGATCGACAAATCCACCAGATTCATTGAGATGATTCAACACATCCGCCAACAATTCAAAGATATTTTACAAAAATCCAATGCTAAATACAAGGAGCACCATGATCAACATAGGGTACCACACCAGTTTCAGGTTGGTGAGAAAGTTTGGTTACATTTTCAGAAGGAGCGTCTCACGACACCCCATCGGAAGCTTAGACCACTTCGTTATGGGCCTTACACTATCACCAAGGTTGTGGGTAGCAATTATTTTGAGCTCAACACTGCACCCTTCCTTCGTCTGCATCTAGTATTCAATGTGGACCTCCTTTGGCCATATTTTCCCCCATTATTGGACACCTCCGAGATCACAGAACAACTGAAACCAATAGAGCTCAACCCTGACTCAATGGAACAAGCATCCACTCATCAGATAGTGGACACACAAGTACAAGCCTCTCGCCAACAACAGATCCAGCTTTATCGGGTTGTCAAGGCATGGAAACTCCTACACCAAGGAAAGTGGCTCACCCGGGGCCAAATCCAGCAGAAGTTTCCTCACCTGATGGGGAAACTCAACGCAATGGATACCATTCCTTCCTAAGGGTAGAGGATTGATCTAGGTGGATATTGGTGGACACCCACCTATTCCAACTGGCTCCTCATGTCCATTTTTTGTTCAACACGTTCTTCTGTATTTCTTTGTAATTGTGGGTTCTACACTTCTGTGGTTTTTTGAGGCCCCACACATCCTCTAGGTGGATACAGGTGGCCTCTGGCCTAATCCAACTGACTTATTTTGTATGTTTTCATGACAACACATCTTGTTGTACTTTTAGGGCCATTTTGGGACCCTAAACATTGTTTTTTTGGCTCACCACAGTCAAACTATAGATGGAGTCAAATTTTGATGACATAATGTGTATTTCTATGAAATACCTTTCCAACGGGCTATCACGTGCCTAAAACGGAGGTCGTATGCAAACATTACAACCCTTGGAAGTTGAGGTACCAAATTACACCAACTTACCCATAGGGCCCACATGAGTTTTGGCATTTCACCTTCTAGGGCTAGGTTTTTGGATGCATGGGGTTTTGGCATTCATGAGTAATATCAAAAAGGAATTTGGAGCCTCATTGTAATCCATTCTTCTTAGATGGATGCGCGTAGTAGCCATATCTCTTCTCAGAGATAGCTACCATCATTCGAGCAAGTGTTTCAATTCTGTAGTTTTACAATTCCAAACTATTTCATTATTTAATAGAAGATATTGTTCACTGGATATCTGTGTTATTCTTCATATCTCTGTGTTTATTATATTCAGTCTGTTAATCAATTCGTTCTGCTCCTAAATATGAATCAAGTGAGTGGTTCCATGGGACACCATGGAGGTGGAGCCAGTGGATCTAGTGGGAACCCAACAGGGTTGGGTGGACACCAAACACCCAATCACATCTATATCTCAATGGAGAAAATTCCCAAGCAAATTTTTCCATAGATCTAGGGGGGGAAATAGATTGGACATCCAGGATAGGGGCAACATATGGGATAGGTCGGACAGGGGTAAAAATATGCAAGAGATACATTTGCAGAGTACATGAGAGACTACTTGGAATTGGGGCCAGATTTCCATGCTGACATGAGATTAACGGAATATTATTTGATCAAATATCAAAACAGGCCCAGGGAGGCACAAAGGGGTAACATGTAGTCATAGAACATGGATTTTATCAAGAAATTGGTGAAATTGACCATTCCCTCTTTCGACAGTTCTGCTAAATGCTCAACTCGGGAATGGGTGCAAAAGATTGATACATACTTCAATATTATTCAGATGAAAGAGTTAGACGTGATAAGCTTAGCTACAATGCACTTGGAGGGGGAAGCCCATGAGTGGTGGTATCACAAATTGGTGACTTTGGGTCACAATCACATCACATCCTACTCATCATTTGTTGAGATATTGATGGAGAGGTTTGATGGGAGAGATCCATAACTCCACTTCAAAGATTTGACACAACTATGATAGGCCATATTAGTCAAGTCCTTAATTACATAGTTCTAGAGGAAGGTTGTAGCTGTGATTGATATTTCTAAGCACAATTTGGTGATGTTCTTTGTTGTGTCTCCTTTTTTATGCCTCCAATTACCTTATTTTGTCCTTTATCTTGACCAACTTTACCTCAGAAATATGCACCATTTTCCTATTTTCTACAAAGACATGTCTCTTATCCATACTTGTGTATATATGAGGTAACCTATGTTTAAACCATGATTTATGATATTTTTTAATGATTGGGATTGAATAATTGATGTTAAATGCTCTCTAGTTACTTTGATTGATCCAAACCGGCCTTATGACACATATGCTACTCATTCGGTACCTGTTTTTGCATTCATCCAGTGTTCAATTCATCTGGTACCTATTTCTATGCTCGTCCAATACCTATTCATGTGCTCATCCGATACCTATTTCTATACTAGTCTGGTACTGATATATTTGACTGTGTGTGTCCGGTACTAATCTTCCTATTCCAGTTGTGCATGCCCAATACTAGTTCCACATATGCAGGATTGGGTGTTTGAATGAGTTTGATTTCGATGGGTCCAAGGAGTTTGTTGGATCAAACATCCTTTGTTCATTGAATACCACGATACACTTCATCATCATTCACTTTGTGTCATGAGGATGAAGTCGTTCCCATGAAAAATGATACATCAACCAATTGTAATATTTGTGCAGTCATTTGATGCTATCTCCATATTTTGATTGTAATGGTTGTTTCTCTTTAAAAGAGAGATCCTTGTAGATGATAGATGTACAGATACATAGTTAAGCATTGTTACGTTGTAGATTTGATTCTTGGAGACCATTGATTGTACAACTGTTTCTGAAGTAATGATATAAATTATAGTTCATGGAATTTATGTGTGTGATCAAAACTTTCATTATGTAAGTTTATTTTAAATCTACCATGTTGGTAGGACAAGGGCCCACCAACCCAACCAAGATAAGCTTCCTTGTATTTATTGTACATATAATTTTGGTTTGTGTGTGGATAAAACCATTCTAACTTTTGATCATAGCATCTAACTTTATTTCTGATTTGTTTTAGTAAGACATTTGACAAAACACAATAAAGATGTGTGGTAATTCTGAGTGAGTGAGCATTTTTAGAGTGCAATATAGATTTCTGAGTGCAACATAGATTTATGAGTGAATATTTTATATCTTTGTGTGTGTATATACAATCATTTGTTAGATTGAATGATTTAATGTTTGTTTCTATTTTGAAAATATAAGGACAATTAGGATCTCCATATCTCACCCTACATGAACCTATAATGGAGTATCTCAATACACGTAGAGTTTCTTCCAAAATTTATTAGGTTATATCTTGCAAATACAGGAACAATCAAGATCTCCATCTCTCACCCTACATGCACCTATAATGGAGTATCTTACTACACCTAGTTTTTATTGTAGGATTGATTGACATTTCTTTTAAGAATGTGCAGAGTGTTAATTACAGATTGTTGTTAGATTAGTTGCTACATGAAACAGAGTCAAAGTTTATCTTTCCCTTTCATGATCCTGTAAATGAACATATTCATTGCCTGAGCAAAAGATTTAGATCACATGCTTGTTCAGATTTTGTTTATGAGTTTTGCTTTCTGGTTTTTAAACTGTGTGGAGAGTGTTGTTTGAAGAGTGTGAAATAGATTATTGTCTTTGGAGTGTTTCTCATATAGGCTATACTCATCAGACATAGAAACTTATCTGTTATCGACACATATAGTGAATCAACTCTATTGATTACGAAACCAGATTGACATGTTAAATGATTGCAATATATTGAAACTATAATTGCACCAACATTTTGGCGTCGTTTTTGGGGAATTGTAAATGGTAATAGGTAGTATTTGAATCATATTTATTTTATGATTTTGGATTGGTTTTAAGGACAACATAAGGGCAGAGAGAATATGGTAAGACATAAGGGAAGATCCCACACATCCACTTTGGTGGGGTTTCTCCAAAGTCAGGTTTTCCTCTTACCCTCAGTAGTTAAAGTTTGTGTTGTGTTAGTATTAGATATTCTTTTTATAAGTAGACGTAGGGATAATAAAGGTAGATTTATTGCATCCAAAGTTACAGAAAATTCAAGAAAACCAAAAACCCCTTTAAATAATTCAAGGAAACCCCACCACAGTAATTCATATAATTACTATGTAGGAGAAATTCTCAGAGGAGAGAGTTCAAAGGAAACAATTGAAACTACATCCAAAGGCCCTGAATCTGAAGCTACTATGCAGATTGAGAACATATCTTAGCAAACAGTAAGGAAAAAATTGGTGACCCAATCAAAAGGAGCATCTTGAAAAGAAATAGAGGTAGTGGTAGAAGAGGTTGAATCTTCCATTGGAGTAAGACACAAAATATTGGAACAATTGGATATCCCAACCAATCCAGTGGTTGAACCATAACTTAGTGGAGAAACATCACTTTCATCCTATAACATGTTGTTCAGAAGTATGGAAGATGAGGAAGGGAATGCAAATAATGAAACTGAGACATTTGGAATCCCAATATTAGACATTACCAGAGATGTTTCCATGAATAATATCCCAATGTCATGACTACCTCACTTCCATGGTATGTCAATAGAAGATCCTAATTCATATTTGTTTGAATTTGATAGACTATGTAGAATTTATAATTATACTGATAATGCACAAAAAATAAAACTCTTTCCAACTACACTTAAAGACTCAGCATTAAGGTGGTTTATGAGTCTAGGAGAACATACTATCTTATATTGGGATGGTATGAAAGAAAATTTCCTCCATAAATATCAAGATTATTGCAGACCTAGAGATGCTAGGAATGATATATTTAAAATGCAGTAGCTTGAGGAGGAGAGTCTGGAAGATTACCTAGAAAGGTTCCTATACAACTATCAAAAGACAAAACAATTCTCCTTAGACAAAAACACAGTTAGGACCATCTTCTTGAAGGGTACAAGGGATGAATATATTGAGGTACTAAACCTCACGTGTTTCGAGGATGTATATCAGAAGCCATTTCTAGACATTGCAGAGTATTGTAAAAGGTACTCTCGCAGCTAAGTTAAAACATGGAAAAGTGTAAGGGATCCTATAAGAAGAACTACTAAACCTAATCCAGGAGGTGTTACAAGGATAAAATTAGGGAATATGCTAGAAAAATTCAAAATAAACATCCTAAACACAATCAACACCCAGTTAGATACCATGAAAATTAAAAGAAAAGAAGAAGAAGAAAATGCTACTTTAGCAATTTTTTGTCCTCGGTGTAGAAAAATGCATCCTAAAAAAGAATTTCCTATTAATGTCATTGAAATTTGTGGGATTTATATAGAAGAGCACCCTACCAATGAGTTCCCTTCCTTACCTATACTAAAATCCATTTTTAAGGGAGGAGGGGAACCTCAGGAAACATCATATCCCCCTAAGAAAGCATGGAGACAACAAAATCCTAATATGTTTTTCGATCCTACCACACAATACTCACAACAAAAATGGATTCCTCTAATGCCTTACTCTCAATGGAAACATCATCAACCAGAAGTCCAACATTGGAAACAAGGATGGTGTAATGATCCCAAGCCAAATTCTTTCTTGGAATCACTAACTACTACTAATTTATTGAGTTATTAAGTGAATACAAGATTCATCAACACATGGAGATCACAATATATTCAAGATGTAG